>JAQPZY010001082.1:342500-520000 GCA_029931535.1 Margaritifera margaritifera
CATGGCAATATAGACAATCAAAGTAGCTGACTGGATGCAAAGTTTCTTATTCTAACATAAATAATACAAAAATATGTCATAAAATGTACAGGAATAATGACTTTCTAAGCTGGTATACCTCAAATTTTTATCTAACATAGTGATATATCACGTTTTTGCATTTTATGACCCATGACCCTGGTGACCTTGAGATTAGTTTCCAATGGTAACACCGTCATATGAATCGTAGAAATCTGTCGAATAAGAGTTGACAATTTTAAATTGCTATCTCTCACCATTAATCACGTTGCTTCCGCAAAAATGTATTGTGCACTTAGTAAAAATTGCATTTTCTATAGAAACATTCGTAGAAAGGGGAGAATCATATGGATGTCTCTTCAGTTACCCAATGGCCAAAAATACGAAACTATTAAGTGCTACATTTGTGGGTAATTAAAAAAGAAAATGTCCGTTTCCAGAAGGTATGTGGTGAGTCTGCATGTACCCTCAGGGCCAAGTCATCTTATAAAAACAACGTGTTTGATCCTGTTTGGTCTACGTTACTGTATCGATTTTATTACTGCAGTGTGCTAAAATTGACAATACTGTACTGTAGATCTAATAACTTTATTACCTCAGTGCTCTAGCCATAATTATTTTATGTGGAAAGATATGGGCAATTTTTATCATAGGGGCAATTTGAATGTGTGCATCGATGAACCCAAATTATCAGGGTCAAAGACAGCCAAACCCACACCCAAATAAGGACAATATAAATCTCTTGATTTCATTTAGTACCTGTCTTAAATAACTTAGTTAAAATGACATGTAAACCCATATATATATATATATATATATATATATATATATATATATATATATATATATATATACGCACACACAATGTATTATTCAAATCTTAGGACACTAGCGATATGTGCATATTTAAGTAGTAGTTGTTAAGAAAAATATGGTTTCTGTTGGTTTTATTGAAACCGCGCTGACCTGGGCTGGCCTGGGCGGGTATTGAAACCGCGACCTTTAGATTATGAATCAGACACTCCACCAACTGAGCTACCGCGTCTTCCAAGAAAGCTATCCGTCCATTTGGGATATCCCTTTTATATGTTTGGTCAATTTGGGTCTCATTTTGGGTTATTTGATGCGCCATTTTGAAATTTTCACTTTCAGATAAAAACAGAAGGCGGTAAATAACGGCTGAAAACAACTTCCGCCTTTCTCATTATTTCCTCAACATGACACAAAGTACAAGGACGTACATACTTTAGAATTATTCATCAGTCTTTCTGAAATCGATCTGTCTTAATTTCAAATCATGAACTTATACCATAGAAACACAGTTTTGAGCAAAACACACCTTATAGACAAGAAAAGGCACATGTTAAAATGTCAAAGAATTCCGTCTTTTACCGTATGCTGATTGACCGATAGTAAAATTTCCGCGGATCACAGTACCAAGTTTATCTTCAAACTTCTGTATGGAATCTTGCAATCTGATTGGTTCAAAATTAAGATTTTATCCAATCCGAAAGCTAGATTTTTAAACTTGCGGTTGGAGGTGATGTTAAGGTATCTATTGAAACCGGAGTCAGATTAATAAGTGGCCCTGTATACATCAACCCCCGATCGCTTACGGTACAAATGCCGCGTTGCCTTGGTAACAATTGCACTTATAATCAATCCCCCGCAATAAAAAAATCTAGATGGAGCACTGACGTACAGTTTTATTTAATTTTGTAACATACTAACGATTAAGTCAGTCATAACGCCAAAAAACATAATTGTAATCAAAGGATAAAGGATCTCGATCAGACGCGTCATTTTGACACGGCACTGCCACCCACACACCCGACCGTCATTTTGACACGGCACTGCCACCCAAACAACCGACCTTTGCTGGTGTTTTAACCCGATCGCTGCAGGAGACTATAAGAGCAAGGTCTGCTTAGTAAGTTTTTCATTTTGAATGGGTATTTTTTAATTTCTTGGCCCTGGGGATGTATGCAGATCTTTTAAATTTCCAACAATGCATCATTTACCAAAACGTGCCATCAGATTACCAGTAACGCACATTATCAAATATGAATAAAACGCATTGTTGCACATAAATGGTAAAATTCGGACATGAATGCAAAATATCGGATATGAATGGAAAGTATTGGCTTCGAACGAATAGGACTGAATGTGAATGCAAATGATCGCATACAAAACAGATAAATATCGAATACGAATGAGAAATATTGTATTTAAATGGTAAATATTGAATATGAACATACAATTTCGTAAATGAATGAAATCTATTTAACATGAATGAGAAACATCGGATATGAATGCAAAATATCGCATATAAAAGAAAAATATCGCATACGAATAGGAAATATCGAATATGAATTTAAAAGTTTTGCAATATGAATAAAAATTATTGCATATCAATTGATTTATTGCATTTTGCAACGTTTGACACTCCATGAGAGAGAGAGAGAGAGAGAGAGAGAGAGAGAGAGAGAGAGAGAGAGAGAGAGAGAGAGAGAGAGAGATTAGCAGATAAATCATATCAGTTAATATTTAACTGCACTAACTTATCTCACACAGTGACATAAATTTGTTATCTTTTATCGCGCAATGCGGTAATGTAATTTAATTCCAGGCCACTGTAGTGACGAGGCTTTTGTGATAATCTAATACACTACAAAGCAACGAGAGTAAAGCATATGGAATTAAAAGTCACTTTACAGACTGAAACCATGATATATTAGTCGTATATGGAGATAAAAAATAATAACAACAACATAAAGACTTGAACAAACCAGCTAAAGATGCATCGGCCAGATAGACAACACAGACAACACAGATAGATAGACAACATATTGCTTTTCATTATTTGCAGGACAGTTCCTTATTTATTGAATTTATGGTTACAGAAGGTCCTTTTATTCTTTACCTAAGGAACAGGGGTCCTGACAAAATCACTAACTAGGATAACTAGGATATGGTGTGTGTGTGTGTGTGTGTGTGTGTGCGTGCGTGCGTCGTGCGTGCGTGCACACACATATACACACACATATATATATATATATATATATATATATATATATATATATATATATATATATATATATATACATACATACATACAGAGAGAGAGAGAGAGAGGGGGGGGGGGAGCCTTACTGTCCTCGATTTTGCACATCTAAGAATTTGAAGGAGTACTTTTCCACCACCTAAACTATTAGGTCATTGTGCCCTAGTTATTAAACAGGATGAATATCTTTGAAAATTCTGTTTCTTTTAATTTATTGCCAAAAAATGGGTCTTCAATTTGAAATGATCTACCGTACGCAACCAGCACAATTTCTTGGAATATGTCCCTCAGACGTTTTTTAGATTCCATGGGAATGCATATTATACATTTTCACAATAAAAATCAATTAATATTAGCTGATTTAGTTTGTATGTAAGTAAAATAGTTCTACTTCTCTATCTGACGCATGTTTATTCTGCATCTCTGCTCTATACGCCATACGGAAAAGTTGCATCTTGGCACGATACTGTTAGAAATACACACAATTTCAAATATACACACATTCAAATGTACCTATATAGACAAGTAAATACACACAATTTCAAATATACACACATTCTAGTGTACCTATATAGACAAGTAAATACACACAATTTCAAATATACACACATTCTAGTGTACCTATATAGACAAGTAAATTCACACAATTTCAAATATACACACATTCTAGTGTACCTATATAGACAAGTAAATGCACACAATTTCAAATATACACACATTCGAGTGTACCTATATAGACAAGTAAATTCACACAATTTCAAATATACACACATTCGAGTGTACCTATATAGACAAGTATATACACACAATTTCAAACATACACACATTCGAGTGTACCTATATAGACAAGTAAATACGCACAATTTCAAATATACACACATTCGAGTGTACCTATATAGACAAGTAAATACACACAATTTCAAATATACACACATTCAAATGTACCTATAGACAAGTAAATACACACAATTTCAAATATACACACATTCGAATGTACCTATAGACAAGCAAATACACAAAATAAATGCAAAAAAGGTTCGTAATGAACACTGCCGGAATACTAGTTTTTACAAGTTTTTTCAATCAATTATGGATTGCTTTTACATGATTTTTTTTATATTGCATCTTTACACTCGGCCGATTTCAACGGTACATTGTACAAGATAAATAAAAAAATCTTGACTATAAAGTTAATGAAGCATTCACAAATTCTGACGGAAGAAGACATTCTAGATATTAGATGTTTACTTATAAATGAAAAATCTGGGAGTTGGATGACCAGAAATAAAAGAAATTGTAATGTTCATATGTCAGTACCTATGCAAGTCCTGAACCTAAGAACAAACCAACACACACACACGTCTATATATATATTTGCACAAACAGTTATACCTCTTAATTTCATTGTTGAGGGATTCAGAGGCGTGCAATCTACAGTAAAATGGATCATAATTAAAAAAAAAAGGAAAAGGGAAATATAGGGCATAGGAAAATACATCCGATTTTTTAATACTGCCTTTAACAGAGATTTCATAACAGCTCGTTATATTACATGTTGTATTGAAAATGTACAAACTTAAAATTAATATATATTATATTTTCTATGCAACTGAGAAACCAAACTAAACTGGATCAATCAATTAAAAAGTACATACAAAATCCATTGAACAGGTAGATCGTCTTGGGAAAAGTCTTGTGCATTTATTTTATCTTTTCTTGCACCAGATAATAAACAAATGTTGTTTTGAATTGTTGAATGAGAAGCAAATAAATGGATGTATGAATGAATTAAATAATGACTGGGCAATCAAATGTATGAATGCATGAATGTACCTATAGAAATTGTATTCATGTGACATTTAAATGCACCGACTTCACTAACACAGCAGTCAAGCAGTACCTCGCTTAAATATGTACTTTCCACGCAAAAGTTAACATTTCTGGTGGAGTGATGTATTTTGGAAATTAAAATGGAAAAATTGTGGCTTGTTTTAAATAAATTAAAGTATACAGATTATTACAAAAATATTGGGATATAGCTTCGATGTACTATAATAATGTTTAGTAATGTAGTCTGACTGCCAAAGTGTATATATATATATATATATATATATATATATATAATGGTTCAACGGCACATCAGCACAATGCTAGCCACATAGCAAGTGTATGTATCGTATATAACTAAACAGTTGACAATTGCACTAAAAAGGCTTACGTAGTATTGTAAGAAAAGCATAAAAGCATACTAGGGTATTTTTTTATAAGACGCTAAAAATAAAAAAGCTAAATTTCAAATAATTTGTGAATAATGGCTTGGAATATATGAAATGTCATGAGCTAATGCGTAATACATATGATAACATATAAATGACAAATGTTTTTAGGCACCTTAACAGGGTAACACTAGCAACTCTGTTTCAGCAAACATATCAAACTTGCTTCCAAATATTTAAGAATTTCAAATGTGGCAATAGCTTTTAGAAATAGGGGAAGGGCTTATTCTAAGTTGTGAGAACTTGCAGATCGACCCCATTTGTGAACATTTATGTCAATAAAATGTTAAAAACAAATAATTATCTGCAAATCCATTGAAAAACTTGGTCATAGTTTTACAAGAAATATGTTCTTATTTGATGAAAATCAATATAAAAAGAAGAAGAAGAATTTTCTTTTACTTGCAAACAAATATTTATAGTTGTGTAAAGAAATTATGTTCCTTAATTACAATACTACACTTAGTTTTATGCTATCCAGCAATTGCATATTTTTCCACCAGTGTTTCTATTCTATACTTTTCTTCAGCTATAAATGACAAATATCTCATATTTTATTCTATACAGTATATTATTTTGAGAATTTTTATAAAATGTTTTCTTCAAATTTACGCATCATGTATTAAATTTTTTATATTTTTTTCGTTAAATCAGGTGTGCATAATTGTTACATAATTGTTACAATGGGAAGAACTTTGTAAGCGTAACTTATTGTAACCCCAAACCTGTCATTCTCAATAGTCAGTATAATGGGACACTTTCCTTGTTCTACTTTAGAGAAGGAAGACGTGTACATGTATTTTTAAAGGAAACAAAACTGATTGCATTATTGCATACTACGTGAGAGCTATTTTTAACTGCGCTGAATTGCATTAATATGCGCAAATCTTGCTCATCATAAAACTCTGTCGACATCTTGATGATTTAAGTCTATTAACCAAGTTTACCAAAAATCGGATCAAAAGTTCATCCTATCAGATGCAAGATCCCATCATTGGTATCTGTGGATCTTGCTCATTATTGAACTCACGCGAGATCTTGATCATATAAGCCTATATTCATAGTCTGATAAAAATCTGGTCAGAAATATGGCCTTAGGGTGGTAAAAAAATTCAGCCAATCAGATGCAAGATTACCTCATTATTATGCATGTATCTTGCTCAGTATCGAATTTATCTAAGAGCTTGATGATACAAGTCTATATTCCAAGTTTGATATATAAAAAAATCGGATAAGAAATGTGGCTTCCAGAAAGGTAACAAGCTCAGCCAATCACATGCAAGATCACCTAATTAATGTTGGTGGATCTAGCTCATTATCGATCTTCATTGAGATATTGATCATATAAGCATATATTGAGACTTTTATCAAAATCAGACCAGTAATATGGCCACCAGAGTAGTAACAAGCTCAGCCAATCAGATGCAAGATCACATCATTAGTACGAATATATCTCGTTCATATCCCAAATTGTTCAAGATATTGATGATATAAACCTATATTCCAAGCTTTATGAAAATCGGAGCAAAAAACACGGCTTTCAGGTTGGTAATAAGCAAAGGTAAACTGATGTTTGAGGGAGGACGGACTCAGGACCATGTCATAACCTCACTCAACGTTACGGCCAGGTGAGCTAAAAATGACAGAAGGGGTGAACTCAGCATAATCCTGAGCCCGTGATTCCCGATAATCCCCATCATATGTCACTTCCCCTGTTTTAATAGCCAAATTGGCAAGTGCAGTATTATTCTATTTTTTGAGAAGTAGCAATTTATTATTTTTATTATTATTATTATTTTTTTTAATTTTTTTTTGTTTATTTATTTTTAGCAATGGTGGCCATATTTGATGCTGGATCAGCATCACTTGTACAGAATTGAAAGCCTTGTATGCCAGGACGTGTTAGAGCAAATTTTGTAAAATTCTGTTGAATGGTTTTAGTGAAGAAGTCGTTTAAAGACATTTTTAGTAACAGCGCCTATATTTGACGGTGGAGTAGCATCTTATGTATAAATCTGAAAGGTCTTGACGCCAAGACACTTTCTGTCAAGTTTGGTCAAATTCTAGTCATCGGTTTTGGAGAAGAAATGGTTTATGGTTTAAAGGTATAATTTTTTTTTTTTTTTTAATATAACCGCGGCTTTTCTATTTTTTAGCAACGGTGACCATTTTTATGGCGAGTTGGCATCATTTGTACAAACATGGAAAGGTCTTCCTCCCAAGATACCTTCTTTCAAATTTGACGAAACTCTGCTCTGCAGGTTTTGAGAAGAAATTGTTAAAGAGTTTTTACTGTTGTTAGTAGTAGCAGCAATATTTGATGGCAGGTCGGCATCATTTGTTCAATTTTGAAAACTCTTTTTGCCAGTATGCACTGTACCAAATTTGGTCAAAATTAGCCAAGTGTTTTTCGAGACGAAGTTGAAACAGCAATGGTTGACGGATGCACGACGGACGCAGGGTGAGCTAATAAAAAACGAAAGAAGCAACTACAGTGTTGTATATGTTGGGAGATACCAGTATTCTGAGATAAAATTCAAACTCAAGGAAAAGCAAAACCCTAAAACAAAGAAGATACTTAGATTACATGAACATCATTTAAATTTATCAAGCATGTGGAGGAATCAGAATTTTGTTATTTTAAAAAAAATCATTAACGTGTCATGATTTCAGACTTCGAGCTTGAATCCGACATTGCTTTTCATGCTGAGAAAGTTTCGAAATACGGGGTCAAAAAAGGCAGAAAGTTGATTCACCGGTGTGAAAAATGCCGAAAATTACTTTCTTTACAAAAATAATAATATAATAGCTTTCAATCCGTAAATCGGAAGTATTTTCCCCTGCTTAAATAGACGTCATTACACACACACACACACACACACACACACACACACACACACACACACACACACACATGACAGAAAAATATGTAGGTGCAAAATTCCTGTGAGAGACGTTTCTTCATAGGCTGACACGACGTCATGTGATTTGCGATAATTCATGATATTGTACCGTCATAAAGTATTTTATGGCATCATGCAGTTGAAATGACATTTTCACTATACTGAAACAAGTTGATTTTCATATTGTTTCGCATTATATTATGTAAAAAAAATAATTATAGACCTTTGTTTCGGTAAACATGACGTTTTATGAACCAGTAAACCTTTCATTTTGTAATATTGACCTCCGATGAGGTTCACTCGTTTACAAAACTGCATATACACTGAAACAAAGGTAAATAACACACACACACACACACACACACACACACACACACACACACACACACACACAAAAGGGGGTGAGGGGCCTCATGCAGTTGAAAAGAGGTGTTTATAATTATTTGGTTTCCAATAGCCAGGTGTGTTAAACATCATACCATAGCATCGTATTATCAATAGAACATTGTCAAGATTATTATTTTGGAAAATACAAATATGGCAACAACAAAAATTAAAAAAATAAACAATGTACTTACCGTCGTTTCTTCTTGGAACTATCGGAATTCATAGTTCTTCTAAGTCATCCTAAATTCAAAAGTTAAAACCCAAAAATTAATCGCCGGTACACACGTTGATAAGTACTTTCAGCACTAAACAACATAGCTTCTCCCCGTAGTCACTCTAATCTAAAATATTATATCCATTCGAATACAAAGGGGCGCGTTCTTTTGTCATGTGACCTATTTTTTCGCGCTTAGTAGACTTGAATTACCATGTGTACTGTAATATTCGACAAAACCAATATCCAGAAAAATACATTAATTCCTAGATACAAATTCATTGAAAGTTCTTGATTAAATTTCTTCTCCTAAATTCGTCTTTCAATTCTACGGACAAAGTCGTATCTCTAATAAAATAACTGCCAACGAGCCACAGTATCTATGTATCTATATACCTATATAATTAATCTATACTTATCTATAACTAAGTGTACACGTCAAAAGGAACTCCAGGCAGATTCAATTTCTCGCGTGGATAATATTGACTGTGTTGGAAAATGTTGTATCGGCTCTAAACAAAGCTTCGAAACTTGAAGCTTATCTTTTAATTAAAGGCAAAGTAATTGAAGAATATGTTAACATGTCCACAAGGAGTATGCTAAAATACAATATACGCAAGTAACTCAGTAAAATAACAATGTTTTTGTAAAGGTTAAATATACACAGTGGTAATTTACCTATAGGCGCTGGATCAATAAATAAAAAACCCCACTCTAACCTGATAATCTGTCACAATTGTTATATATCCTATAGTGGCAATTTCCAAATCCAATTCAATACAGTTTATGAAGTTTAATGCCAGATCAAATATCATGTCAATAAAATTTCGTATTTAATAGGTCTGGCATCCTGTGCGGCAAGGCTTGTCTGTAAATTACAGCACCGTATGTATGCCACAATGCTTCTATGTATGTGTATATGTACGCTCTGATATGTATGGTAATAAGATGCGTGCCGTAACTCGTGAACCCGGGCTTGATAATATTCTTTCTCCCTATATATGACACCTATATAATTGAACAGGTTGGAGTAAAATTTCGTCCTCTACTGAGACTCGAACCCGGGTCCGCGAGTTATGGCACCCAAGGCCTTGCCTGCACTCACCAACCGCCGTGCTCTCTCGACTAAGCGCGCATCCCCAAAAAGGTTGGAACGTAGTCTTGAACATAGTCAATCGATCTAGCAGACACACTCGCATGGCGACCCACTGTCCTCTAAATATTAAATACACGGTCAATTCTGACTAGTAGTTATTAGTGTAAGTTACAAATATACAACCCCCAGCGGGCTCGGGGATGTAGAACAGGTCCGAAGCGCCCTCCTGCACGTGGTGAGAGTTGACTAATGGAGGCAGCATTTTTACCATGGTAAGCGTCCTACGATGATATTCCGTCTGTTACCATGGTAAGCGTCCTACGATGATATTCCGTCTGTTACCATGATAAGCGTCCTACGATGATATTCCGTCTGTTACCATGGTAAGCGTCCTACGATGATATTCCGTCTGTTACCATGATAAGCGTCCTACGATGATATTCCGTCTGTTACCATGGTAAGCGTCCTACGATGATATTCCGTCTGTTACCATGATAAGCGTCCTACGATGATATTCCGTCTGAAAAGATCTTGGACTTTTTAAAAGAATGTGGTTTATATCCTAAAACTGACTTGATATTTAAAGGAGTTAACACATTTTGCCTATATGTTTGTTTTGCATGCCTTTAATTTTTAGAAATACCTCAACACTCTCGGCACTAAATAGCCAGGAGTGTGCTACTGTGCCATTTAACCCTATACATGCATACATATACAACAACAACAACAAAAAAAAAAAAAAAAGAAAAGAGAAAACCCATGAACAAGAGGATGCTTGATAATAGGAAGTGAAATTAAATGAAGAAAGATTATCAAACATGTTTGAGATTTATAATTTGTCCCCTAATAACGCGGGTCACTTTGATGGCTCCCATGAACAGCGTTATAAAGAAGGGGCACTGTACATACATACATACATACATACATACATACATACATACATACATACATACATACATACATACATACATACTGTTACGACTCTATAGTCTAAGAAAAATGTAACAGAAAGAAAGTGAAACCAACAAATCAAGTAAAAATCAACAAGCAATTTATTACTAGATAATTAAAATGAAAAATCAAAAAAAGTCACTTACAGTAATGTGTTTTGAAATCCTAATAATCCAATAAGAATGATTGTTCTAATCACAAGTCCTAAATATAGAATGTTCCGAATTCACGGCTGTGTCCTTGAATGTTATGATGTGCTAAAGGTCTCCAAAGTCCTGATGTACTAGTAATCTTGATGTGCTGATGTCAAAATGAAGTATTCCAAAATCTCTGAATAAGTTCACATAAATTCCAAAATCATCAATTAAAAATCCAAAATCCAAAAGTTTATGAGCACTGTTATAATCCAATGAATATCTAAAATAATTCCTCTCTTAGAATTTGGAATGAATTTTCACAACTGTAATAGCTCTTTACAAGACTGATGGTAGTGTCAAAACTGAATAAATGTCCACCAAACATGGTATATATAAAGATTGGTCACATGACAGAATGTTCTAGAACATGTGTCATCTTAATGGAATTTTACTTGTAAACAAAAATCAACCTTGACCTTCAAATTGAGAAAACATATTGATCAAAACAACCTAATTCAAGGACACTAGTTAAACATGTTTTTCCTGATAAACATTAAGATTTAAGCAAATATTAAAGTGAAGAAACATTTATAATTTCCTAAAATATTTATAATATTATATAAACATCATACATAACACCTCCCCTCATAAAGAAAAAGAAAGATTTATATAATAAAGCTTTCTTTTGAATATACATCTAATACTACAAAAACCAAAAATATATAAGAACATGTTTTATGATACTGGACTTAATTACATCAAGCAATATTACATTTCTAGGCACGTGAGAGTGCATCTGCAATCACATTGTCTTTTCCCCTGATGTGTTTGATGTCAATGTTATATTCTTGCAACATCAAACTCCATCTCAACAATCTCCGATTTTTATCTTTCATTTTGTTGATGAAAGTAAGGGGATTGTGATCACTGTACACAATAATTGGAGAAAGAGCTGAGGTGACATACACTTCAAAATGCTGTAAAGCCAATATCAAAGCCAAACATTCCTTCTCAATTGTGGAATAATTTTTCTGGTGCTTGTTTAGTTTTTTAGAAAAATAACACACAGGGTGATCCACACCACTTTTGTCTTCCTGAATCAATACTCCACCAACCCCTACATCACTTGCATCAACAGATAATTTAAATGATTGGCTGAAATTTGGTGCAGAAAGAACTGGTGCATTCTTAAGCATGGCCTTTAACTTGTCAAAAGATTCCTTACACTTGTCAGACCAATGAAATTTGGTTTTCTTACTCAATAAACTTGTTAAAGGTTCAGCAATTTTGGAAAAATTGGAACAAAGTTTCCGATAATATCCAGCCATACCTAGAAATCGCATCAGTTGCTTTTTACAAATTGGAGCTTGAAATTCAGAGATAGCTTTGACCTTAGCTTCTATAGGTTTAACTTGACCTTGTCCCACAATATGTCCTAAAAATGTGACACAAGCATGGCAAAACTCACTTTTGCTCAAATTAATTGTCAGATTCGCATCACTGAGTCGATCGAAGAATTTTTGAATGGTTTCCAAATGATCTTCCCAGGTGTTGTTGTAGATAATAACGTCATCGATATAAGCGTCACAATTATCAAGACCAAATGTTATCATGTTCATCAGACGTTGAAACGTTGCAGGCGAATTTTTCATTCCAAACGGCATGACTTTATATTGATAAAGTCCATCTGGAGTTGCAAATGCTGAAATTTCTTTTGCCCTTTCCGTCAGTGGAATTTGCCAGAATCCTTTTAAAAGGTCAAACTTGGTGACATATTCCGCATTTCCAATTTTATCAATGCAATCGTCCATTCTTGGGATTGGAAATGAATCAGTTTTGGTGACACTGTTGACTTTTCTATAGTCAGTACACATACGGAATGTATTATCTGGCTTGGGAACAAGAATACATGGTGAACTCCAGTTACTTTTACTTGGTTCTATGAAATCATTCTCCAGTAGATACTGAATTTCTTTCTTCAGATAGTTCGGTTTGAGAGGATTCATCCTATAAGGATGCTGTTTCACAGGCGCAGAATCTACAATGTCAACGTCATCATAAATTTTACTTGTTCGTGTTGGAACATCAGGAAACAAGTGCTCATAGTCATGTAATAGCTGTTTTAGTTCATTTCTTTCCTGTTGTTGTAGATGTGAAAGTTTCTGGTCTAGGTTGTTCAATATTTCTGAATTCCGAAGATTGGTTATACCAGAGTCACTATAGTCTGATCGTATTCCATCGTTGATATCTTCTCTGTGTGGGACAGGTACAACTAAATTAACTGAATAATTAGCTGGGCTATCTCTGTCAAAATATTCCTTTAACATATTTATATGACAAAGTTGTTTCTGTTTCCGTCTCCCAGGAGTGTTAATGATATAATTTAAGTCATTTACTTTCATTTCAACGGTATAAGGACCATAAACTTTAGCCTGAAGAGGATTCTGAGGTATGGGAAAGAGAGCCAGAACTTTGTCACCAGGTTTAAAACTCCTTTCCTGTGAATTTCTGTCATACCTTAATTTCCTTTTTGACTGGGTAGTGTGAAGATTAGTTCTTGCTACTTCACAGGCCTTTGACAACTTGTATTTGAAATCAGAAACATAATCAAGAAGATTAATCTTTGAATCCTCATTTGAAAGAAGTTTCTCTTTCAATAATTTCAATGGTCCACGGACAGTATGACCAAAAACTAGTTCAAAGGGACTAAAACACAACGACTCTTGAACTGATTCCCTAACAGCAAACAACAACAAATGAACACCCTCATCCCAATCCTTTTCTGTATCAAAGCAATATGATCGAATCATATTCTTCAAAGTTTGATGAAATCTTTCCAAAGCACCTTGACTTTCAGGGTGATAGGCAGAAGATTTAAACTGTTGGATGCCTAGTTCATGCATAACTTGTTGGAAAATTCCAGACATAAAATTTGACCCTTGATCTGACTGGACAGATTTGGGAAGGCCAACAAGTGTAAAAAACTTCACCAAAGCTTTCACAATAGTTTTAGTTTTTATATTTCTCAGAGGAATTGCTTCTGGAAATCTTGTAGATGCACACATGATGGTCAACAAGTATTGGTTGCCTGACTTGGTTTTAGGTAAAGGACCAACACAGTCTACTATTATTCTACTAAATGGTTCATCAAATGCAGGAATAGGTTGCAGATGAGCCTTAGGTATCTTCTGATTGGGTTTTCCTACCATTTGACAAGTGTGACAAGATCTGCAGTATTTAGAAACATCACTTTTGAGTTTCGGCCAATAAAAATGATTCAAGATCTTGTGATAAGTCTTACGGACTCCTAAATGACCAGCCAAAGGAGTTTCGTGGGCTAAATTAAGAATTTCCTGTCGATATGACTTAGGAACAACAATTTGATAGCTCACTGACCACTCGTCACCAGCGGGTACATCAGGTGGTCTCCATTTCCTCATAAGGACCCCATTTTTCACAAAGTAACACACTGGAACTTGTGTGGCTTCAGTTTCACTAATAGCCCTCTGAAACAAACAAGATATCTCGGGATCTTGCTCCTGTTCAACGACAAGGGATTGTCGTTTGTCATCCTGATTAGAACAAAGAGAATGAGTTGCCAAAAGAGGATCACTGTGATCAATACCATTTGATTGATCAATACCTGAGGAAAAAGTGACCTCATCAAAAAACTGACCAATACATGTGTCAGCTAAAGGAATAATATCCTGATCAACATCACTCTCAAGAGCTCTTTTTGCCATAGCTCTAGTAACTGCACAAGCAGGGTACAAATCAGGGATTTCAGTTTCGACAGGATCAACTTTCTGATCCAAACAAGGCTTGTCAGTTACAAGTGGATTAACCACAACCTTATCTCCAGCTAGGTCATTGCCTAGTAATAAATGAACACCATCTATGGGTAAATTAGTCAATGCCCCAACAGTCACAGGTCCAGAAACTAAGTCTGATGCCAAATTTACACAATGAAGAGGAACATTTACAAAGCCGCGCTCTACTCCCGGAACAAGAACACTTTCACTTGAAGAAGACTCCTCAGACAAAGGCAAAATACCTGATAATAAAAGACTCTGAGAAGCTCCAGTGTCCCTTAATATTTTAATTGGGATAGGTTTGGCAGAATCACCAATAAGTGATATAGAACCTTCTGACATGAATGGTTCATAAGCCTCCAAAATAGAATCAGACTGGGGTTTGTTTGACCCAACAAATGTATTGCTTTCAATACAAGACCGTGACCTTGACCTCGTAGAAATAAGAGCATTTGGAAAAGCTCTGTCTTTACTCTGTTGCTTATTTTTCAACTTGAAGCAATCAGAAATAACGTGCCCTGTCATTTTACAATAAGTGCACGTAGGAAGAGATAAGGATTTCTGATCAGTCTTATCAGATGTTTGATTCCTAACAGTTGTGCTGTTGTGAAATTTGGAAGTACTCGAATGAGATTGAAATGGTTTTTTTACCAGAAAACTGCTGAGAGGACGACTTATCGCCAAATGAAATTTTGTGAGTCAAGGAATAATCATCAGCCATACGAGCAGCATTTTCCAAAGTTTCCACATTCTGCTCGTCAAGATAGGTTTTAACATCACTATGGATGCACCTCTTGAACTCTTCAATTAATACGAGCTGTCTAAGGTTATCATAAACTTGATCAACTTTCTTGGCTGAGCACCACCTATCAAATAGTTGTTCTTTATCCCTTGCAAATTCGACATGAGTTTGTCCAGTTTCTTTTCTACAATTCCTAAACCTCTGTCGATATGCCTCTGGTACCAACTCATAAGCTTTCAAGATGTACTCCTTAACCAGATCATAATCAGTGCTTTGTTGTACTGACAGTGAAGTGTAGACTTCACAAGCTTTGCCAATAAGTACACTTTGTAATAACAAAGTCCAATGCTCTCTGGGCCATTTCAAGTTTTCAGCTATTTTCTCGAAATGAAGAAAGTATTTATCTACTTCTTTTTCCTGAAAAGGGGGTACTAACCTAATATATCTAGTAACATCAAAACCTGAACTTGTATTTAAAGGAGTGGAGTGTGCTCTGTTTGCCAGTTCTAATTCTCTTAACTTAAATTGCATTTCCCTTTCTTCTCTTTGCATCTGCATTTGTATTTGTCTATCTTCTTTCTCTCTCTCTCTCTCTCCATCTGCCTCTCTTCTTTCTCTCTCTCCGTCTGCCTCTCTTCTTTTTGCATTTGTATCTGCCTCTCTTCTTTCTCTCTCTCCATCTGTATCTGCCTCTCTTCTTTCTCTCTCTCTCTCTCTGAATCTGAAGCTTTGCCAATTCTAAATCCATCTGGTTCTTTAACTCTAATTCCCTTAATTTCCTGTCAGAACCAGATACATGCTTTCTCTTCAAACTTAAAGCACTATTTTCAAAAATTCCCTTTCCTACTAAATATTGAATTAAAATAATCTTTATTTCCTGTTTTGTCAATGATACTTTTGCCTCAGATAGACTGTATTTTCTGGCAAGCTCGAGCAACTCATCCTTTCTCATGCACTCTAACCCCTCCTGGGTAGGTTTTGAAATGAAATTCTGAACATTAGATGCCATTGTAAATGCTTGTTGGTTTCACACAAAAAAATTTCTCTATTTAAAAATCTTTGCCAAAGACAAAAAAAATTCAGAGACAAAATCAATATGAATTTCAAAGATAAATTTAATATCTCTAATATGCTTTAAAGAAATTCAATCCCGGAACGACGAGCCCCCAATTTCTGTTACGACTCTATGGTCTAAGAAAAATGTAACAGAAAGAAAGTGAAACCAACAAATCAAGTAAAGATCAACAAGCAATTTATTACTAGATAATTAAAATGAAAAATCAAAAAAAGTCACTTACAGTAATGTGTTTTGAAATCCTAATAATCCAATAAGAATGATTGTTCTAATCACAAGTCCTAAATATAGAATGTTCCGAATTCACGGCTGTGTCCTTGAATGCTATGATGTGCTAAAGGTCTCCAAAGTCCTGATGTACTAGTAATCTTGATGTGCTGATGTCAAAATGAAGTATTCCAAAATCTCTGAATAAGTTCACATAAATTCCAAAATCATCAATTAAAAATCCAAAATCCAAAAGTTTATGAGCACTGTTATAATCCAATGAATATCTAAAATAATTCCTCTCTTAGAATTTGGAATGAATTTTCACAACTGTAATAGCACTTTACAAGACTGATGGTAGTGTCAAAACTGAATAAATGTCCACCAAACATGGTATATATAAAGATTGGTCACATGACAGAATGTTCTAGAACATGTGTCATCTTAATGGAATTTTACTTGTAAACAAAAATCAACCTTGACCTTCAAATTGAGAAAACATATTGATCAAAACAACCTAATTCAAGGACACTAGTTAAACATGTTTTTCCTGATAAACATTAAGATTTAAGCAAATATTAAAGTGAAGAAACATTTATAATTTCCTAAAATATTTATAATATTATATAAACATCATACATAACACATACATACATACATACAAACAAACACGCACATATGTACATACATACACTTACACACACAAACATATATGTATACATGTATATATATATATATATATATATATATATACATACACACATGCAATAAATACATACACACATGTATACATACACACATACATACATGCATCCTCGCACGCGCGCACACATACATACACATACATACAGCCATACTTACATGCACATATAAATACATACATACATACATATATACATACATACATACATACATACATACATACATACATACAGACAGACGAAATAATGGCCAACGATGTATAATATATATATATATCATATTGTTTGACGTTATGTACATCACTCTAGCAATGTAAATCATATCACAAAAACAGGGATTTACAACAACTGTCGATTACAAGATTCGAACTTAGTATTGAAGCCCAAACTCCAAGGTGTGATCGGCAGAACGGTCTCGTCTACTGTATCAACAACAAAATATAAAACCCGTTGTTTTCTTTTATTTAATCATCCTGCATTCCATGAGAAGAAGAAAACAATATAAGGGCACTGACAAAATGGTGCTTTCTCCAAATCTATTTCTATTGACTATCAAAGTTGGAATTAAGTCGTCGATTTGCGCCACGCCACTAACTATACACTATATTTACGTGATAAGTTTTCTTTCAAGTTTACTTTCTTTTCAAGGCACCGATAACTTTATCTTTTCCATCGAATAGCTTTAGTAATTCTACCATCTACTGACAATACGAACATGTCAAGGTAAACCTTTTGAAAGACATGGCCCGTGATTTTCTTTCAAATATATTTTTCACGTGAGGTCATAATGGAGAATACCAATAATGTGCGTGTGTGTGTGCGTGTGTGAGAGAGAGAGAGAGAGAGCGAATTTAGAACGGACAAGCTAAACAACTAAAAAAAAATTGACATTCAGGTAGCCAGGCTGATTGACATACACAGACGGACGAACAGAACCTTATAGACAGACGGATGGAAAAAATAAAAAATATGAAAACAGGTGAAGAGAAAAGTCAGATATTCAGAAAAATCGACATCGAATGATGTTATACTAAGTTTAAATTGACTGAAAAAAATGTTTTATTTACTATTCAGAGACTACAAGGCAACCATCGTAAAAATGTTTTATTCACTATTTAGAGACTACAAGGCAACCATCGTAAAAATATTTGATTCACTTTTCAGAGACTACAACCATCGAAAAAATGTTTTAATCACTATTCAGACTACAAGGCAACCATCGTAAAAATGTTTTTGTTTTAAAAAAAAAAAAAATATATACAAAAGTTAAAGGAGTATGAAAACTTCGCGTACGGAAATAACTGAATCCGAAAATGTAGGTCACGATAACCCATTTAGGCAGGAGAATGTTGCAGAATCCTAATCACATCCAGATAAAAAGATGCGTAATTTCCAAACCAACAAGAAACAACAAATCAAACAAGATATACAACTTCAATGTATCGGATGTACGAACAGAAAGAGGTTAAAACTTTACAACAATTCCACATTTTGCTGTGGAGGCATAAATGATAAATATGAAGATGCCGCTGCTAGCTAAATTAAAATTATCGTCTCCGCCATTCCATGACCACGTGGCCGATTCCATTAGCAATGGACGATCGATCAGTATTATTGTGAAATGCAATGAAATGTGCCCGACTGTGCTTTTAAATTTAAGTCTCCATTGCCTTCTGGTATACTCGTCTTTTTTATTACTTTTTTTAATACACTTTTTATTTATTTTTGGTGTCAAGACAGTCGATATAGCCCCCCCTTCCCCCCCCCCCCCCCACACACACACACACTGCTAAGCGAAAGAGTTCTCGTGCACCCAGAATCCTTACTTTCGACCTTGTTCCATCCTTTTCGAGGACGAGCGCATGACCGCGTTGCTTTGGACGCTGCTGCACGAGAGCTAGGCGGTAGATACCGTTACTCGCGGCAAGTGTTTGATTCCTGCTTGGAACCAGGGCCGGATTAAGACCTTTAGAGGCCCTAAACACTGAAAAGATTATGGTGCCCCCCCCCCCCCCCGGACATGTAATTCAAAATAAAAACAATACTAAACCGTAAAATTTGGTACGCCTGCTTTGCTGATGCCCTAAGCACGTGCTTAGTCTGCCTATTGGGTAATCCAGCACTGCTTGGAACGAATTCTAACCCCCTAACCTGTTTTTTATATTGGTGTCAACAGTATACTTTTTTGACATTTTATAATTAAATCATGTTTCAGTAAGATTTGGAATATTAATAGGTTCTCTGATTCAAGGTTTTGCAAGGTTTGTGTGTGTGACAAATTTCGATGTAGATTAAAGATTTCAGTATGGCTGTAATTTCTGCCGCAAAAATGGAGGCTTTATCCCAGGGGTGTCAAACTCATTTGATATGGCTGGCCAGATATAACATAAATAATAATAAATAATAATAATAAATAATGAGTCTGGCGGGCCGTATGTTTGACACCCCTGCTTTATCCAGTAACCGGCTCTGGATGTTGCCGTGGGGTTTGCAACGGTAGCTGCAACCAAGTCTTCATCTTCGAACCGTCTGTATATACAGAAACTTTAGACCACGATAGGAGGCTCTGATTTCATTGAATTTACTGTAAAATCGAGAACATTGGTTGAGGTCTTTTGATTTGACAAATACTAAGTATTATTTTGGGGGTTTTAATAACCAAGGTTGTGATTTGGGAATATAGAATTTTGCAGTTATTGGCAAAATTGTTGTTAATTCGTATGCCAAATAGGAAAGCACTCGGTTTCTGAAAGTGATGATTGATACGCGTTAGTATAGATGCTTTCTGAAGGAAAAGTTCCTAAATGTTCCACGACAAAGTCTAAGACCCTGATTGTATGCCATATCGGATCAAGTATTTGCAGGTGTAAGACCTTCCTGTCTGCTCCCCAATGTTTTGTCACGACTCGTATGAAATCAGTTCCTTTATGATATCTGACCCTGAGGTATCTAGTATGCAGAAGGAAAATTAGTTTACGGTAAAAAGTAGTAAAATATGGTCTCCTCCACGACAAGGATAAGAAAACCGTCAAGATAGTCTGGGTCATCATGAATTTTATGTAAGCAGCAGATGTGCACACAAACAGCTTTAGATTTAAAAAATGTATGAGACAATGTTCGTATCAAATTGCATCATAATATGTTGAATGGTTCTTGATCTGAAGACTCATCAATTCTTAAATACATGCAACATCCTATGTAAAGATATGAAGTTGATTGACAAGGGCCATAACTCTATCCAAAATGGAGTCGATGAGATAAAACCCATAAATTACACATTATCCTTATTAGCCTTATCTCTGAGAGAAGTTTGAGGATATCCTCAAATTGGAGGAATTCCTCAATTCATTTTCAAGATTAAAAAGGTTTCCGTGGGTTAAATTTTAAAACTAACAAGAGTCCCCCGAAGAGACTGACGCTCTACTGACGGAAAAGAATTTCCAGGAATTCAAGATAAGACCATGTCTTCTTTTTAACCGCTGCGTGTTAAAACCATCTCTGAAATTCTTAAGCGATAGGATTTTCAAATTAGCCACTTTGGCAGCCATAGTGGATGTATGAACGGCACCAGTTTCATTCAGGACAAACTCGACACCTTTAGAAGACTTTTGGTGAAAACTCCATGTTGATATGACGATCCATCTAGGAGAATTAGTGACAAGATTTTCAGTGTGTTCATCGTGGCAGCCATTTTTGAGATCAGATCGGCACCATTTTCATTCAGCACCAACTAGATATCATTATCAGTCTTCTGGTGAAAACCCCATATCGATATGACTTTCCACTTAGGAGGAGTAGCAACAACAATATTTTCAAGATGGCTGCCATGGTGGCCATACTTGATATCAGATCGGCACCATTTTTATTTAGTACTAACTAAATATCATAAGAAGCCTTCTGGTTAAAACCCAATGTTGATATGACTTTCCATCTAGGCAGCATTGCGATAAGATTTTCAAAATTGCCGCTATGGAGGCCATATTGGATATCAGATCGGTACAAATGTTATTTTGAACCAAATAGACACCATAAGAAATCTTCCAGTGAAAACCCCATGCCGATATGACTTTCTGTTCAGGAGGAGAATAAATAACAAGATTTTAAACATGGCTGCCAAGGCGGCCATTTTGAACGTCAGATCGGCAGCACTTTCATTTAGGACCAACTATACATCATAAAAGGTCTTTTAGCGAAAACTCCATGTTGATATGACCATCGGATGGCATCCATTCAGGAGTATCGATAACACCATTTTCAAGATGGTCGCTGTGGCATCCATATTGGATGTCTGAGCGGAACCATTTTCAGCTAGGACCAACTACACACCATAATACGTCTTCTGGTGAAAACACCATGTTGATATGACTTTTCGTCCAGGCGTTGTAGCGATAAGATGATCAAGATGACTGCCATGGCGGCTATATTGGACGTCAGATCGGCACCATTTTCATTTAAAACCAACTAGACATCACATGAAGTCTAGCTATACATCATATGAAGTGTTTTAGTGAAAACCTCATGTTGATATGAATATGCATTTAGAAGGAGTAGCGATAACAAGATTTTCAAGACGGCTGCTGTGGCGGCCATATTGGATGCCTGAGCAGCACCATTTTCATGTAGGACCAACTAGGCCTCGAAATGAAAGTGTGCATAAAGTTTAATGGCAATCCTCCAAGTAGTTTAGGAGTAACGTTAACAAACTAGTGCTAATGGACAGACGGACGACAGACAACAGGCCATCATATCTCCACCTCTGACATATATTGATACTGTCTGAAGTATCGATCTGAGGAAAAAAATCAGAATTTAGTCAAACCTGCGCCTGGGGAGCAAACCTTGCGACACAGACGTTCGTATATTAAAGCCTATTTATGTACTAAAATGTTCAACACCAAATTAAAATCAATCAATCTATGGAGCATATATTTCCATTAAAATGTTCGACACCAATGTAAAATCAATCAATCTATGGAGCATATATTTCCATGAAAATGTTCAACACCCATGTAAAATCAATCAATATATGGAGCATAAATTTCCATGAAAATGTTCAACACAAATGTAAAATCAATCAATCCATGGAGCATAAATTTCCATGAAAATGTTCAACACCCATGTAAAATCAATCAATCTATGGAGCATAAATTTCCATGAAAATGTTCAACACCAATGTAAAATCAATCAATCTATGAAGCATAAATTTCCATGAAAATGTTCAACACCAATGTAAAATCAATGAAACTACGGAGCATATATTTCCATGAAAATGTTCAACACCAATGTAAAATCAATCAATCTATGGAGCATAAATTTCCACGAAAATGTTCAACACCAATGTAAAATCAATCAATCTATGGAATTCAACACCAATATAAAATCAATAAATCTATGGAGCAAAGCTTTCCATGAAAATATTCAACACTAATGTAAAATCAATCAATCTATGGAGCATATATTTCCATGACAATGTTCAACACCAGTGTAAAATCTATCAATCTACTGAGGATAAATTTCCATGAAAATGTTCAACACCAATGTAAAATCAATCAATCTATGGAGGATAAATTTCCATGAAAATGTTCAACACCAATGCAAAGTCAATCAATCTATGAAGCATATATTTCCATGAAAATGTTCAACACCAATGTGAAATCAATAAATCTATGGAACAAATTTAAACAAATTTTTTTTTTTTTCGCCTTGGATTAACATATTGCATTCTTCAGTTTAATGATATTATTCAACCCGACACTCTATGAAACATCTTCGCCAGCCAAGGGTAGGCTAACGAAGATGCTAGTTAAAGTGATACACATTTCTCGCCAATTCTATAAAGCTGATACCAAGAAGGGTACATTATACACCAGCCCTTGTTTATAGTTCTCCATGTAGCCACTTAACACACTAAACTTAATGTGCAGATACCATTATATTCTTGATAGTCTTAACAGGACTGTAACCTCTGACCTTTAGACCCCAATATAGATAGGTTTCTTCCTTACCTCACGTGAAATCCATCCACAAAGTTTAATGCAGATATGTGATGTAGAACTAATCGTATTGAGTGCAAACAATTTTTCCTCTTTTAGTCACACTGACCTTGACTTGTGGTCTTTTTAGCCCGAAATTGATAGGGTTCTTCCTTACGCCAAAAGCAAGCCATCCACAAAGTTTGGTAACTGTAAAGTTACTGTGCAAAAACGAAACTGGTGACAGATGGTGGACAGACATCATAGCATAGAATAAAAGCACAACACAAGTAAAGTAGATTTCACTTAATATTTTATTTGCTCACTTTAATACCTATCAGTATTTAGATTCACTAGTTTACATAAACAATGAAACAATCAATCATGCATCTTTTCTACTTTCTCTCATGCCAACTATTTTACATTACCTCGTATTACCTGTATACATACACATGTCCATATATATATATATATATATATATATATATATATATATATATATATATATATATATATATATATATGACCTTACAATGCCGTTTCTTTCACAAAGTACATATATTTTACTACTGACAATTTAGATTTATAAGGAGGTGGATAAAGTCAAATAAAGAATTACTAGTTGATCTGATGTACCAGATTTTGTTACAGTAAAACAGGTTCATGTGCATTCGTACATGCATTGTACTCATCCAAGCACTGAAACTTTAGCATAAATATGTTTTTAGCCTTTGGACGAGAACTGCACATAACTAGCTCTCCAATGATCTTTAGACAGGTTTTTATCACATTTACATTTTAGGATCAGCCAATCTCTGAATAATTGAATGGCGGGTATCTCAGGTAAATTGAATTAACAATGACTGGTTTTTATATTCTGGGTATTTTTTCACAAAATTTCTACACCACCACAAAAAACAATATGGGCAACATAAAGCTTAATGGACACTGGCATTTGTTGTACATGAAGTTTAGGTCACAATTATTTTATGTGTTACTTGTTGCAAGTGGAGCACTCCCATAGGTCTGTCTATGGACTGCTTGACAATTATACATCTGCATAGTAAAATGTGTAGATACTTCCATTAAAACTTCAGATAACTATAACTGTGTTGTCTTTGACAAATACAAAGATTGCACCACCCAAGGAAAATACGTACAGTTGGTATATGTACTTATCATGTACCTCATACATTTACAAAGCAGCAAATCTCGTCACACAACAAGACAATAAGTATCTTCTATGTAACCTTTTTGACAGCAGACTGCACTTATGATGTCAGTATTGATTTACAACAGATGTATGTGATGCAAGATTAAAATAGTCAACAACAGTCCTTGGTATGCTAGTAAAATGTACGAGTAATAGAATGTCAAAAGCAGGCAAGAAACTTATAACTACTGCATAAGGAACTGTGTTTATGAGAGTACAGTCGTTCAAAACGTATCTATGTTGTGATAGTGTTAAATCACAATGCTACAGGACTTGTAAATCCATTTACATTTAGTCCATCTAAACCTAATGGTCTTATGCAAAAGTGATACCCAGTATTTTCAAATATCGCAGGATGACTTTGTCCACTCTGTACATGATGATATCACTAAAATAGGTAAGCAATAATAGAATCGAGTTAGGCTTCAAACATAATGGTTTGGTGTTTTATTATGTCACAAAAACACAAGTAGGTTATTTAGTTGCATGGCAATTAGAGTAAAATGCCATACCCCCGGACACATCACAGTAGCCGACCGGGGCTGATCCGATGGTAGGATTCAAACATGCACTCTTTCAGTTTTGAGTTCTGCATGCTAACCACTGTAACACCGCAGCTCCTTCATCAAACATAGAGGAAATTGTCAACATTATTTTACAGGATTTCTAATTTTGTGACATAATGCTTAAACTTGCAGTGTAAAAAAAATTTCATTGCTTGTATCACTCACTATACAAGTTTTTTTTCTTTGTTAAGTCTGAATAAAAAAGAAGAACTGCAACTTCATCACCAAATATTATTGCTGTTTAAAAAAAAAAAGATCAAAATCATAATTATTATTAAATAAAGCGTGACTGGTTGTATGGCTTTTTAAACTATTGCCAAAATATAGCTTATGCAAGATCAATATATGGTAACCAACACGTGTTGATTCCATCTAAGATGTAAATAGAGAACATGTTGATTATAACAATTTTTTTTAAAAAAACCCACCCCAATGAATTCCAACAATTATTGAGAACATAATTCTTGCTGTGTAGTAGTGACCAAAATAGACAGGTGAGGTTTCTCTTTTCTTACATGAACAATAATTAATAATTTCTTACCTGTTTGATAGTTAGAATAAAATAAAACAACCTTTTCTACCTAAAGCTGGATCATTATATCTTTTGTTTAGAAAAATATTTACATTAACACATGACATGTTCATCTTGGTCAACCTATTGCATCAACAGATTCAGTAGTGTCGCAAAACAGGGGAGGTAACTCTGTTTTTCTTAGTCTGATTCCTTATTTCTGCATGGCCTACCATGAAGGTAAACAATTAATCATTTGTGACATGTGTGCCATCTGTTAAAACCTTTCCATTCAAACCTCTATCATATTTCACATCTGTACATGAAATTCTACACAATTCCAACAGTGTCAGGCATTTACTTTTGCTAAAACAAAATGAACTGAAAAAGAAAAGAGAAAACTGGATTTGTGTTTGTAAACTACCGTATGTACTCAAGTATCACCCGGGTCCAAATGCAAACAACATAGACCCTGATCTGCCGTCGTATAATGCTCTGGCAGATCAGGGTCTTGGTTGTTTGTTCTACTGATTAGTCCTTACAAACTGCATAGACCCAGATCTGCTGGCGCATTATGTGATGGCAGATCTGGGTCTATGCAGTTTGCAGTTGGTATCGGATTAATCATGAGTATATATGGTACATATGCCCATACAGTAAACATGCAGTCCAAAATATTCAAAAATGTATGCATATTTTAAATACTGCCATAATAGCATGAAAATCTAATCAAGTCATATATATATGCATTCAAACATGTACCAAATTATATTGTTTGCTTAATTGTGTTAACAAGGTTTTTGTCCAAATAGTTTTAAAAAAATGAAGAAAAAAAATGATGAAATTGCCTCAAAATCTAGTATGGTCATCAACATATAAAAACTGATAAAACTTAATTGTCTACCTCAAGTGGTTTTTTCTTAGACGTGCTAACAAGGTTTTTATTTTTTTAAAAAGTACAAGTCAAAAAAGTTCCAAAATATTTTAAAATTGCTGTAATGGCATGAAAATCTAATTAGGTTATCTACATATTTCATTTGTCTACACTGAGTGGTGTTTTGCTATCTTGCTAACAAGCTGATCATGGTGGATGGAAAATGGATGAATAACATACATATAGACAGACAGGACCAAATCAAGATGCATAAGAACAGGTCAACATGTCTGAAATAGGTGTTATCGAGTTAATTTTTTTAAAAACACAGCCTATTAATCATAAAGAAGTAACATCCTTAATAATATTCATCATCATCATCATTATCATCATCATCATTATAATCATCATCATTATTATCATTATCATCACAATTCAGCACCACCATGTTATCTTTATATCATAAATTTGTTCAATTTTCCAACTTTTATTTTTTTTTACTTGGATTTCTATTTAGGAAGAAAAATAAATTATACTTTCTATCATCACACTCACAAGAAAATTATTGGTTTTCAACACCAATAACGTTTCTAGAGTATTGGTCTATTATGATCCATGTTGGAGACACCATATTTATCAGATGATAAACCCATCCCAATCATTTTTAACAAAATTCTGACAAATATTTACTACAGGTATCTTTGTCTGATAATAACCTCCTACTTTTTGAGAAAGTTATTACCGAATATACTCACAAGTAAGATCAAACTGCCAACTGCACAGACCCAGATTTGCCATTGCATAATGCACTGGCAGATCTGGGTCTATACAGTTTGTTAGGAGTAAACAGTATAACAAACAACACAGAACCTGATCTGCCAGTGCATTATGTTACAGCAGATCAGGGTCTATGCTGTTTGCAGCGGAACTTGACTTGTCTGTGAGTATATACTGCAGCATGGCACCCTGATTGTATCATGGGAGAAATACTGGAATTAGTAACAATATGACTTACACAATTTTTGTAGTTACTGAGATCAATAGTGAGGTAATGTAATATTCATCAAACAGTTAATAGAACAGTTGCTCTTGTTTGCTTCTGCTTCTTCTTTTGGGTTTAATGCCATTTTTCAGCACATGATAGGTTATACATGGCAGCCAGTTTATTTGGTGGAGGAATCGAGCCCAGGAAGAACCACTGACTCGCGGGAAGCGACTGGCAAGCTTTCTCACATACCAACATTGGACGGAGGTGAGATGTAAGTGATCGCCTTAGACTACTCAGGCACCTGGGGCATCCATATTTTCTATTATTATTATTTGTCATTATCATCACCATTATCAATGCAATAACTATTACAGTAAATCAAAAAACAGTACTGGCTATTCCCAACACTTGTCAAATCAGAGTGAAATTTTCAGTCTTTATGATGAAATTATTCCTAAAATGACCCATTCTACATGTATTCAGTATTGTCCCTTTCCTGTTTTTGGAGGGAGATGTACCCTGCACTCCCTGGAAAGCACCCTACCCTCTTTGTGGGTTGCCCTTTCTTAAATTTCTGAGGGTTTTATACATGGCATATAGTAAATTTTAGCATTTTTCACTTGCAATGCAAAAATTATCTTAAATCCACTGATGAAGTGCATAAAACATGTCTTCTCATGAAGTGGGTACCATTAGATAAGGCCTTGCCATACTGAAAATACCTGTGTATTCCAAAAAAAAGGTAATATCTAGCTTGAATGATATTTAGAGTTCCATGAGAGTTCTAAATTTTACATGTTTATTATTATCATTATTATTATAGTGAAACCTTTTAAACAAACATCTCCATGGTATGGACATCTCACAATTTAAAAACCCCTTTTCTAAATATCTGAAACTTGTGCACAATGGACACAACATTGTATTCCCTCGAGTGTCCTTTATAAACAGGTTTCAGTTTTATCATTTTTATTTGTATTATTATTATTATTATTATCAATATTATTATTATTAATTATTACTGACTACGGTAAAAATCAAATGCAATCCACTTCTCTCAAGTCAATTTGTATCTGATCATATCTCATTGCTATTTGTGCTGGAGTTCAATACAGAGGCAAGTAATCTGCCTTTTTTCAATAATGAAACGGTTGTCAACTGGGTTAATTTCCCTCATGACATTTCACATAACTGTCGCAGAGAGTTACAGTAATACAACAGTAATATCAACTGTCTTATTGAGTTAAGGGAGTTCTCTATAGTGCATGGCTATTTACTAAAAACAAGCAACGCATTAAAGTATTAAGATGCTGGTTGTTGAATGTGATCCATTCAGAAGTGTAGGCCCAGTGAAGCCCATTTCAAACAATAAACTTACTAGGAGCTTACTCTATTGTCTGTCTTAAATGTTGAATGAGATCCATTCATGAGTGTAGGTCCAGTGAAGTCCCTTTATGTAGAGGTGGTCAGTGATGGGTACATACCCAAACAGACAAGAGCATTTGTATATGTAAGCTGTGAGAACAACTGTCAACTGACTGCAAGTGTTGTGATATTATGATTGCATTAAGCATTGCTTGTTTGCAGTTGGGAGCTTCCCTAGCTCAGTTGGTAGAGTATCAGACTCATAATCCAAGTGTTGCAGGTTCAATACCTGTCCAGACCAGCCCAGGTTGGCTGCCTTGGGTGTCCTTGTGAAAGGCACTTAGCTCCCATTTTTCACAGCTTGATAAAGCCAGTAATGTGTTAAAACAAAAACTGTCTGCAGTTAATCACCATACACTGTAGAACTGGTAGAAGATGGTACCATACTGGCCAATCCAACAGATTTAACTGAAAAATTGCAGAGTCTATCTTATAACTCAAAATTTAGTGGTGAAATTCCCTCCTCCATTTAAAAGTCGGGGCGACTTTTGTTAATATAGGAGGATTATGTATGCATGTACATGTAGTAGCATTTTATGGCACCTCATCACAATAAAGGCTACATGTATGTGGTGCCAACTAAAGGTAATGTTGAATATAGGAGGAATTTAATGAAATAAAGGTAGGGCTTGAAAATATTAAGTACATGTACAAACTCCATGCATTCAGTTGATTTTCCTATTCAATTTTTTTTTTTTTACATGTGTGAATCCTGCAATCACGCAACATGGAATAGACCCTGAAATTGTACAACAGTCTAGTCTCATTTATCCAGCAGCTATTTACCTAACAATTGCTTTGATATCATGCCATGCATTGGATTTATTTCTCAAAAAATCATTCATAGATTGAATCTGTTTATTTGATGATCTCCTTGAACTTATATTTTTGGGGACTAAGATGTGTTGGATAAATGAGACAAGACTGTATTTCTGTTGATCTGGCAGCCATAGAACACCAAACTGAGAATATTGTACACCAAGATCTGCCATTCTTAATGTGCTGGCAGATCAGGATCTATGCTCAATGGCTATGAGGTTTTGATTTCAAGACAATGGCAGTTAGTTTTGCTTACAATGACATTTCTCCCCAATTTTCAGTGAAATATGTACTATTTTCACCAGAAGAGCAGGTTCAACTAATCCCTCCCCTTCTCCAACCCCCAAATCCCTTCAAAATCTGTCACTGTATTCGGTTCACTTAAAATTGAAAGTAACACCAACAGTAGAGACCATGTTCTGCTATGTGATGACAGATTTAGTTTAACCATTCTCAAAGTTATGGAACCTTACTTTTGAGAGAATTAGATATTGCAGTTTTTTTTAAAAAGAAAGAAAATGATGCACCTTAAGCAAAAAAACAAAAACAAAATGCTTTACTGCATTCAGTATCATATATATGTTCAAGGCAAACTTTCACATACCGTATATACTCGCATATAATCCGGGTCCAAATGCATACAACATAGACCCTGATCTGCTGTCGCATAATGTGCCAGCAGATCAGGGTCTATGTTGTTTGTTCTACTGATTAGTCCTTACAAACTGCATAGACCCAGATCTGCCGACACATTATGCGACGGCTGATCTGGGTCTATCCAGTTGGTATTGGATTGTACGCGAGTATATACGGTACTTCTGCACTGAACTGTAAAAAGTACTAAGCAGTAAATGATGCACTTCAATGGGGCCACATTACCATTAAGCTTCATGGCTAAGACATTTTTCCTTTGAAAAGAATATGCCTTACAGCATGTGAAATATGATCAACTTTGCACATTCAATAGAACAGAATAAAATATCTAACATACATACCCACATAAAGTCAGATCTAACTGCAATCCGCACATACCGAAATCTGCCATTGCATAATGTACTGACAGATCTGGGTCTACGTAGTTTGTTAGGAATAATCAGCAGAAAAAAAAAATACAGACCTGATCTGCTATTGCATTATGCAACAGCAGATCAGGATCTATGTTGTTTGCAGTTGGATCCGACTTGAATGCATTCATGTATGTTACTCAACCATTATATTCTTTTTTACTCAAGGTAGGTGCCATTGTTAAAGCTGCATTCCCTCACACAAAAAAATCATAAACTGAGATAAAAGAATGACACAAGTCCCTGTCTCTCTGAATCATAAAAAAATAGTTTCCCCTTACATGTATGAGAACATGTAAATAAGGTAGCGTGATTTCCCATATGTTGTTCATCATGCACACATAAACAAACCTGTGAAAAGGTCAGCACTGCACATGCACCTGTACACAGCACACCCGTAACTCATCAATTATTTCCAAGTGAATCCAAGCATGTCTGATTTAGAGAGACTTTCATATCGACAGTTGCTTAGATACGTAGAAATTGTTTTGGATTGTCTATTAGAACCATGGATCAACTTCTTTTTTATTTTTATTTCTGTCTACTGGACCCATGATTTTTGCCTGCTTGTCCCCTTTTTCAACAAATCCCAAAGTTACCCTAAGATTGGCAAAGATTCGTCTATCCAAGTGAAGTTTGGTCTGTTTCAGATCTAACGAAAAGAAGTCTAAAATCTGGACAAAAACTCCCGTCCCGGAACCGTCGATTTTTAGACTACAGAAAATCTGGTCTGAAAATTGTGGGGTTTTTTTTCCGATGCGCTTTTTTAAGGTGTGTAGAATGCTTACATCACTTATCATCAGTGTAAAGCTTTTTCTTTTCTCTAACACTACCCGCTTGGGTCTATCATGAACTGTGATGATGCCACAGACCCTGGAAGAAGGGTACTACCTCATGATGCAAAATTATATAATGAGTTATTCAATTCAATACTAACCGAGTATTTGTGCCCTAGCCAGTGGCGTAGCGAGGGGGGGGGGGAAGCGGAGGGGGGGGGCCCGGGCGGCACTTTCTAGGGGGCGGCAATTTGGTAAGAGTATCGTATATATCATACTAATGGAGTGGGGGCATAATTTTGGTAGTTGACCCTGTGCGTCACTTTACCTCGCTACGCCACTGGCCCTAGCTACAACCTGTTCTACCTCAGCTAGTGTACTGCTAGAACTGAATATAGGAGGGATTTAGTAAAGAAATAAAGGTTTACAAATATAATACATGATTTTCACACATTTGGTTCATAGCAGGATTTTGTAGAAATTAGCACAAATCCTGCAGTTGTACATTCTAGAATAGATCCATTTGAACAAACCATAATATGAAAACTGTGCATTTTTACAACCTGCTGATATTGAGCTTCATTATTAAAAAAACTGCACATTAGTGAGAGTAATCAATACTATTTCTAGTTCACAACAAAGAAGCCTCTAAAAGCAACCAAACTGAACTGGATGAATACGATGATCATTCTAAATCATTTTGAAGTTAAAAAGAGCACACTCTTCACATTAGTATTAACCTGGTTTTGTGATGATTGAAGATACAAGATTGATAGATGGATATTCATATTCTTTCTGCCCAATCATTCCCATATTACTAAAACTAAGCACACAGAAATTCAAACAAAAGCAACCTTGGTAGCTACCTATTGCAAATTTCGATGATTTTCAGATTTGTCTAATTTGAAACCAACCTATCTAGGATATTATTTTCTTTTTCATATGTTCTGAAATCCATCATAGCAACATAAAAAATAATTACCGTATATACTCACGTATTAACTGGGTCCAAATGCAAACATAGACCCTTATCTGCCATTGCATAATGCACCGGCAGATCAGGGTCTATGTTGTTTGTTTTACTGATTAGTCCTTACAAACTGCATAGACCCGTATCTGCCGGCACATTATGTGATGGCAGATCTGGTTCTATGCAGTTTGCAGTTGGTATCAGCTTATACGCGAGTATATATTGTACATTTCTTGACCATGGAGATATGAGCTTTGCCTGCCTTTGATATTCGTGAAGGTCATAGTGCTCTATATAGGCACCAGTTGGGAATAGTTGACTCTAGAGATTACTGATCAACGAGTTTTGATGAACTGGATCTTTGGTCAATTTATGATGTCTTCTGAAACAACTTCCTGTGCATAAACAAATTATTTAATTATTAGACTTAACATGACTTTGACCTTTGATCTTTAAATCCCCCAAATCTGTAGGTTTCTCTATTACCGTACGTGCGTGCCATCCACAAAGTTTGGTCAAGAAACTCACTCTAGAATAAATGTTTCTCTGCAAAACTCTATTTTTGTTAAGAGTCATAATGACCTTGACCTTTGGACCCCCCCCCCCCCCCCCGACCAGTAGGCCTCTTCCATAGCGTAACAGCAAGCCATGCACAAAATCTACTTAAGGTACATGGTCTAGAGCTACAATTATTATGCAAAAAACATTTTTCTTCTTTCAGTCAGATTGACTTGGACCACTGACCTTTGGACTCCAAAATCAATAGGCTTCTTTCTTACCCATAGTTCCAAGTTATCCACAAATTGTAGTTACGGTACATGATTGAGAACGGACATTTTTCAGTCACAGTGACCCTGACCTTTGACCCCAAAACTCAATATACTTCTACCTTACTCCAAGTGCAAGCTATCCACAATGTTTAGTTCGGGTCTGTGATGCACAACTAAAGTTATTGTGCAGAAATAACTTATCTTTCGTTCAATCAGAGTAACCTTGCCATTTGCACTTTTGAATCCAAAATTAATAGACTTCTACCTTACCCCAAGTGCAAACAATCTACAAAGTTTGGTCCAGGTCTGTGATGTAAAACCAGGGTTGTATCATGAATTTAGTAATCTGGGCACTGCCGACTCCCCCTCCCCTTTATTGACAATGTTGCACAGATTAGAGCAGGCATGTGCAGCTTCCTCCATGGTTTGGGCCGGAAAGAGATTTTTAAATGTACCCATATGATGTAAATGTAAATGTAACCTGGAAAAACCAGGTCACGGCAAGATGCAGCCTGCAGTCTGTAGGTTTCTCGTGCCTGGATAAGAGTCTAATTGCTTTATTCATACTATATTTACTCTGATGCCTTTTTCCTGATCAAGAAAATCCAGGCACAATCTGGAGGTTGTTTTTCAAACTCTGTTGACCACAATATCAGTTCTTTGAAGAACAATGGTAGCCAAAGAATGCCGAAGTGGGTCTAACTAGGGGTGCAGTTTCTGTAACAAAACAAATATGTATAATCACATTCGTTAAAGAACTTAAATGGTAGTTCAATCAAATTCAGCATTCCTTGGGTACCATTGCTCTTCAACCAACTGATATGGCAGTCTACAACAGTAACACAGTACAGGAGCAAAACGGAAAATTTCAACATATCCTGAAAATAAAGCACGCATGATTTATTAAAATTTGCGTCCAATCATTACTTTTTGTGTGATTTTCCCCCGTAAATTGAAAAATTATGTGCACAATTTTCAATTTGAGCGGGATTTTCACAATTGCGTGTACCAGATGCAACCCTGTATAACTAATGTTATTGGTGGTAACCTTTTCTTTTCTTTGTCAGTGACCTTGACCTTTAATTCTTTGACCCCAACATCAATAGGCTTTTTCCTCAGCCCAAGTGCAAGCCATCCACAAAGTTTTGTAACAGTAGATGGTGGAGAACTAAGAGTTATTGTGCAGAAACAAAATTGGTAACAGGTGTACAGACAGACAGATGGATGGACATCACAACATAATATGCTCCACCTTATGACGGAAATCAAAACACAGTGTCAGATGCAAATCCACTTGCTTTTCTTTCACTATTTTATAGGCAAGGCAAAGATCCCTATCTGATCATCAAATCAAATACTGAATTTATATGTAACTTATCAATAAAAAAAGCCGTTTAATTCAACAGAACAAAGCCCATACTGTAAAAACTGAATAATAATACATGTATCTGAGAATAAATGTCTATGGAAAACGAGTGCATATCGGTCTTCCAGCAATTCTGATGCAAAAATAAGTCCATATATCATATGTAAATAAACACAAACCCTTACATATAAAATCTTGTCATCTGATCACTGTCCTGATCTTTATTAGGTAAACATCACAAACCATCATCATTTTTACCTTTTTTTTTATTTGTCTTTTCCTTCTTCTTGTCTGTCCATATTTTAATCCATCAGTTACACACATTTGACTTTGGTGAATAAGCCTAATGTATAATACATACTGTATATACTCATGTATACGCCGGGTCCAAATGCAAACAACATAGACCCTGATCTGCCGTCGTATAATGCGCCGGCAGATCAGGGTCTATGTTGTTTGTTCTACTGATTAGTCCTTACAAACTGCATAGACCCAGATCTGACAGCGCATTATGCAATGGCAGATCTGGGTCTATGCAGTTTGTAGTCGGTACTGGCTATGAGTACATATGATGATTGCATCATGACAGATTTCACTGTTAGTATGTACATATCAAAATTAAGCACATTCAACCTGCACTAATTTTAAAAAATAAGCGTATGCACTTAACGATTATTCAGGTTTTACAGTACATGGTGAAAGTAAAAATACCCGACATAAATTATTTTCTCACAACTGTAGGTAACCTCATAGGCCAGTGAACTATTCATAAATACCATGCATTACTTTTCATAAGGACATATATTTGCAAATATTAATCTCTGAACTTCATTCTCACACACATATATGCACGATCGCCAGACAATGAACTGCATTTGATTTCCAAAAATGTTGAATTTGCATTTTAGACTCCTTTATGCAAAAATAAATTTCATTCAAAATGTAAATTCAGGGTTCATAAAATCCACCTGTCTCTTGTCTAAGTTGGGTAAGAAAGAGTAACTTTGTCTAGAAATATAGTGTTAGAAACTAGTCACATTAAGAACATACTTGTCTCTTTCTGATACAATTTGAAAAACCTCAACTCTAAAAAAAAGACTCGAAAATCGTAGTGATACTTCCCAAACTGGTAAGAGTAACTTTGTCTAGAAATATAGTAAGAAACAGTCACATTATGGTTTCAATCAGAACACAACTGTCTCTTTCTGATGCAATTTAAATAACCTCAACTCTTCAAAAAGAGACTCAAAAATTTTAGTGATACTTCCCAAACTGGTCAGTTTTTGGTGGATGAACATCTGACCAGATGTGCGAAGAACAGATTCTCAAAAAAAAAATAGGTATTGAAAATAACACTCGATGATGTTTCAACCATCAATGAAACACCTGCACTTTAAATTTATTATATTATTCCTACAACTTTTAATGAAAAAACAAGAAATCACACGGTTTCAATAGCTTCGAACTATTGCTGTTGTTGCTACTAGTGATGACACGTTATCAATTCTTTATGACGTCAATGAAGTTATTATTATGTAATAACAACCAAGGGTTTCAGGGCAGTTAAAAAAGGCCACTACTGACATCTGAGGTCTTTTTCTATCATTCGACATAAACAGGTGAGAATGTTCCAATTGATCATGTTCTTTTGTCCTGCAGTACGAGTAAGCAACTTCTAAATTTTTCGAGTCCTGAAGTGGTTAATGTAAAATAGACTCAAAATGAGAAACATGTATGTCTTATTAAAGCCCTTTCTCTGTTATAAAATATAAGATATTACTTAATCTCAGAAACTTGCTACAAATATATATAAATTAACTGAAGGAAAAATTCATTAGTACTCCTTCATACTCTACCACAGCGAAATAACTACCACCATACCACCAACTGAAATGTATCAAGTCCTTATGACAAGTTTTTAGGGATGAATGACAACTGAAAATAAAAAGATAGCATCAAGTATTGAAAGAGCCAAATAAATAACCAAGCTGACGATTATTAAATGACTTACTAAATAATTACACACAATCGGTTCACAAAATTATAATTAGATTAAGATCAACCTGAAGAGCTTTCTGTGCCGATTTTGTCCTGCAGAGATCTAACCCTTGTGCCACTTAAGGCAAAAAAAAAAAAAAAAAAGGTGTTTCCAGTCGGCCAACCGTCCCTGTTTCTCATTGCTGACACTAGCACTTTTCCCCCACCCCCACCCCCCAATTTTTTTTTCAAATAAAAAAATCACATTGCCGAAATTTATTTTTAAATATAATTGAGCCGGATTTGCCCAGCACTTTGAAGCGCTTGAAATATTATTTGATTTATATATAATGTTAAAAAAAAAAAAAATACCTGCCTTCCCTAATTTAAAAACCAGTGCAATAGGAAACACATATTTTTTTTTCTTTGCCTAATGTGGTCATGTGGTCAGCAAGATACAACCTACACTACTGTATATACTCGCTTACAAGTCAAGTCAAACTGCAAACAACACAGACCCTGATCTGCCTTCACATAATGCACCATCAAATCAGGGTCTAAATTGTTTGTTCTACTGATTACTCCTAACAAACTGCATAGGCTCAGATCTACTGGTTCATTGTGCAATGGCCGATCTAGGTCTGCGCAGTTTGCAGTTGGACTCAACTTATAAGCAAGTATCTACTGTACTTGTAGTAACATAAGGACACCTTCAAAGCAAACAAACATGTACACAAAAGACCAACTCCTCTGTGTGACAATTGACCTCCCCATGGTGACTGGTTGCTGGATAATTGCAAACAGACATGTACACAAAAGACCAACTCCTCTGTGTGACAATTGACCTCCCCATGGTGACTGGTTGCTGGATAATTGCAAACAGACATGTACACAAAAGACCAACTCCTCTGTGTGACAATTGACCTCCCCATGGTGATTGGTTGCTGGATAATTGCAAACAGACATCTTTACCAGGGGTCATGCTGATTCAAAATTTTGATGAAGTGACTTCTTCCTCCCATCTAAATAGGGCAAAGTGATAGGAAAATAGGAAGAAGCAAACGTTACAGATACAATTTTGTAATTGCAAAATAAGTTTGTCAACAACTGGGGTTTTACTGGTTCTTTAAGCTGAATAGTATCAAAATACAACAAAAACAACAAAAAAAAATCATCATAGTTTATGCAAATATTAAAAACTTTCTACCTTGAACCTGAAAAATTCCTGTATAACTTCATTAATAATATTAGACGGTAACTGTTCCCAAAAATAGGTGACTAATACTCATCAAAGACAAATCTTATTATCCAACTATTTTTTTCAGGTGAAATATTTGGATAAACTTATTAATCTCTCTTTACAGCATTTAGTCTCAACATTTCTTTAATGATATAGTATTTGCTTTGGGACTGGAAAAAGCTTGTGATTTCATTATATTCCTAGAGTTTCACATTTGTTTGGTTGGCAGTAAAATTGTAACTCGATGCATATACGAGGGCACAAGAAGTTATTAAATTAGCACACAAGTTTTAAAGCATGTTTCTACTGTTTTACACCTATAAACAAAAGTTTTTATTCACTAGATTGGGAAGAATATTAATGGATTCAATTGGGAAAGGGGGGGATAGGTACCGATTATTGCCAAGGTGAAGTTATCATTGCTTCCCTGGCGTGCTGAAATGAAATTTCATATACAAGGGCAACTATTTCACCCGAACAACACCCTAGCATGACCACTGTTCTCAATAACAGCCAGTATCAATTAAACAAAAAATTCACCTAGCATCACTTCTACACTTGGTGCTCTATATATGTGAACAATTTTAAAATACTGTATTGATATACAGGGCTGTGTTTAGAAAGGCAACCTGAGGTATCAGAATATCTCTGACTGTGTAACTGCTTATTAAAAATGTTATAAAGTACAGCAAAATGTTCATGAACCAGTCTGAGTACATTTCTCCATTAACATTTAACATCAGCTCTCAACTGTTAAACAACAGAATAAAGCACCTCAGTATATCTCAGCTGATATCTGTTTACAGCAAAAATTGATCTGCACAAAACATACACGTAACCTCTCAAAATTTACTCGGACTAAATCCATAAAGAATATAATCCTCTTCTTAATTTGAATACCCACCATCTCGTACTATGCAAAAGGCAAAAACATCTGGCCTTGTATTCTCAAAAATTTGCAGGCATAAAACTAAAATGAGGTTCAATTCTAAACACTAGTGTACCCTGATACCTTAACGATATACAGTTTAATCGTTATTCCCAAACCCATTTTTTCAAACTATGCAGTGAATGAATGCCATTAACCAGTTTATGGCAAGGAATCCAATATTTCAAAAAAATTGAACTGATATGTTATATTTATAAGAATGAAATGAAATGTACATGGATTAAAAATTTAGCATGCACAAGAGGAGCCAATGCTACGAAAATCCAAAATATTGGAGGACATGTTTTATACACAGTAGTATAACAAATCATCATATTTTGTTCTACTTTAATTATGACTTGGTTCAATTTTCTTGCCCATACACTTTTAAGAACACATGGCCAGGACAGTCACAAAATGTTCCTTCCACAATCAGAAAACATACTCCACCATTTCATAAAAAGAAAACACACTCATGATGATTGTAATCCAGTAGCGAATCGTTTTGTCCACTGTCTCGCCACACGATCGTGTTCACTACGATTCTGTAAATACAATGTGGCTATACTTCCAACGAGTGGATCCTGAGGATTACAGTCTGTGAGTAGAGAACAGATGGAGAGGAGAACTTTTGAGATTGTCAGCGCAGGTGACCAGTTATCTTTGAGAATATCCAGGCATATGTTCCCTTGGCTGTTAATATTGCAATGGTAGATCCGAGTTCGGAAAGTGACCTGCAAGGTACAGCAAAATTTTGGTTCAAACTCCTTGTGTATCAGTATCAAAGATATTTTTCCTCCCGCCTCTCAAAGTTCTGGTGAGAAACCTGACTTAAAAGAGTTATGTCTTTCTTTGTCCATTTCATATACTTCACAGCATTGGACCTGTTCGTCGAGTTAAATAAATAATTTCAGACTATTAACATAAATCAACAAACCAATCAAATCTATTTTTTTTCTGCATTAAAACTGGGACACTGTGACCTATATTCACAAAACCCCTCAACCCGAGTGCTCACTCAACCTAGAAACTACCTTTGTCATCGATCTTATATTTGTTCAATTGTTACTAAATAAACTATTGAAATTATTTAACAGACATCTGTCTTGAAATATATTACTACTTTTGAAATCTCCTGTATTTCAGTCAGTTTATTAATTGTAAGCTATAAAAATGGGAGTTTGAACATGCATTCCATCGTCACAAGCCATGGGCGAAAATCCATTATATGCTCTTTTTCACCCTAAGCTGCCTGCGATAAGATTTACTGAATGCTAATGAACATGCATAAACCTGCTTAACAGATCATAGTGCTCTGAGTAAAATTTTCTCAAAAAGTTGACCCAACATTATCTTTCATGCTGACTATATGAGCAAACCAAAGTTTCTCTTCCAAACAGTCACTTATCGATCGACAAAAAGGGACTTTCATTGATGTCTAGAGCTTTTTTCCTTGTGTTGCTGATGACATATATTTGTTCATGCATATTCATGAGAAACTAAGAAATCTTGTTCCAGGCAGCCATGGGTGAAAAAAGAACATAGTGCATTTTTGCCCGTGGCTTGCAACAATACATGCACTCAAGTTGACGAGTTTCATGAATATGGGGCCAGGTGTGCATGAAATTACCAGTACTTTGAATTCTGTATTTTTTGTGGCTGGCAACAATTTTTGGTGGTTTGTGGTTGTGAAAAAAGGTGAATTGAAGTGCCCTACAAATAATATTTGATCTCTGAGATGACAATAGGACATATTTCCCAACCACAAATATAAGTACCCAAGAAAATTTTATTTTTTATTTTTTTTATTCCACGAAAACTTGCACCCACAAAAATATATGAATTCACAGTAATCTCTAAAACCATGCATGCAACTCATGAAATGAAAATCTAATATTTCTACCCCTTCTGCTATTTCTACCCCTATATGCAAGTCACTTATTTCTACCCCCATAGGAAAATCTGAAATTTCTACCCCTATATGACAATCTGATATTACTTCTATATGAAAGTCTGATATTTCTACCCTAATAGGAAAATATTATATTTCTACCCCTACAGGAAAATATGATATTTCTACCCCTATAGGAAAATCTGAAATTTCTACCCCTATAGGACAATCCGATATTACTCCTGTAAGAAAGTCTGATTCTACCCCTATAGGAAAATCTGAAATTTCTACCCCTATAGGACAATCCGATATTACTCCTGTAAGAAAGTCTGATTCTACCCCTATAGGAAAAATATGATATTTCTACCTCTGTAGGAAAATCTGACATTTCTATCCCGATACGAACATCTGATATGTCAAGTGCTATAAGAGCATCTGATATTTTTACCCCTATATGGAAATCTTATATTTCCACCCCTATATGAAAAATTTGATAATTCTAGCTCTATAGGAAAATCTCATATTTCTACCACTATACGAAAGTTTAATATTTCTACCACTATAGGATCAGTACGATTGGGATGGAAAAAATTTACATTTAACTCTCAATGAAGCCCTTGCCTGTTTCAGTCACAACAGCTAGATATCAGAATGTTAATTTGTCCATTCTTTCAAGTATTTCTGAACATACATTTACCACATAATGCTTACCTTCATTAGAGCCATAATCTTGCATCATAAAAATCATACACTACAGTGTAACACTTAGCAACATAGCAATGTCATTAGGTACAGCTCTCCCTAGTTATAAAGTAGATGTTGGGGTCCATAACCACCGATTGCATTATATACAAAACTGCCGTATTGTGAGAACAGCTGCATATACCAACCGCAGTATAGAGAGTGCATATGTACCAAACCTTGGTATAACAGCAATGATTGAATTTTGTCAAATAATAATGTTTTAACAAAGAAATAAAGATATATTGATAAGCTTCATTTTCTTTTCTTTCAAGCCATATTGTCATATATTTGATAAACCACTTCAAATACAATGGTTTCATTTGATCATGGGGTCCATGAAGGTACTGTGTTATATCCAGAATCATGTTATAACGAGTGACAACTGCATTACCCGTATATCCAGAAGCATGTTATAACAAGTGACAACTGTAATGCAAAGTCTTTAATGTTTTGTGATAAATAGAATCCTAAAGTCATGTTCATTTTACATTAAATGTATTAAAAGTCATGGAGTAATACAATATACCATTCATTGTAAGCAGCTCATGGCATAAAATATTATTCAACTTGTTTTAAAAATTTCATATCATACAGACATGTTTGTAACTTGTACCTATTAAATATATTTTGGAGAAATTACCTTGTTTAAAGCAATATCTGTTTTAAGTGGACAATTTATCTACTTCCAAGTTGTCAGGTTCCTGACACTTTTTGATTTTTTAACAACTGTATATTTTGCTCTGAAGTAAGATCCAACTGCAAACAACATCTTGATCTACCATCGCATAAGGCACCAGCAGATCTGGGTCTATGCCAGGGGTGTCAAACTCATTTGTTATGGTGGCCCAGATTTGATATAACTAATAATAAATAATAATAGTAAGTAATGAGACTTGCGGGTCGTATGTTTGACACCCCTGTTCTATGCAGTTTGCAGTTGGACCCGGATTATAAGCGAGTATATACAGTACTGTAAACTTTGTGGGAGGAGTCTGGATTTTATGCAACGAGTATATTTATTCCATACAAGTAGACAATATACAATTTAAAGGACTTTTGACAACCATGACTCGTGAAAATTGAGACTTTTTACAACCATGACTCTTGAAAACAGGGATGCATCCTATGATCATGCTCCAGCGGTAAAGGTCTTGGACTGTTTTTTATAAGAGTGATGTCTATGTAGAAATATTCTGATCTTGTAATTTAGGAATTTTACCTTTTTTCTGCCATTATCTTTATTTCTTTAATTTTTTTTCTTATTTGGAGTTTATCCAACATCTTTACCTTTAATCTTTTGTCTCATAATGCATATTTACTTTTGGTTTCAAGGGTTTGACTTAATGGATATTTGGCTACCTTTAACATTTGTGCTGGATGGTGCTGATGTGCCATTAAACCCTATACATGCATACTTAAAATTCTGCACTACAGGAAATTACCATGTAAAGCAACAAGAGGCCCAAGTGGACTTAAGTTCACTCAAAAAGTTTACAAGTTTTAAAGTTTTAGTAATAGCGGCCATATCTGATGGTAGACAGTCATTATTTGTATATAATTTGAAACTCTTCATGCAAGAATGCTTTGTCAAATTTGGTCAAAATCTGTTGGGTAGTTTTTGGGAAGCTGTTTAAAGGTTGTTCTGTTTTTAGTAACAGCAGCAATATTTTATGGCAGATTGGAATAATTTTTAAAAATCTGAAAGTCTTTCATCCCATGCTTTCTGTCAAATTTGCTCAAATTCTGTTTAGTAGTTTTTGACAGCCTTATTTGATAGTGGATTGGAAATATATCCATAAACTTTAAAGCTCTTCATGCCAGGATGCTGTGCCAAATTTGGTTGACACTGGTCCAGTAGTTTTTGATAACTTTAAATTAGCAGATGTTGATGGGCAATGCATGATGCATGCTGAACTATATGTGTTGGATCCATGGCTATGCCATAAGGTCAATTAGCCTTATGGTCAGTAGAACTGTGCATCGTCATGAAATCAGAAATGTGTCATGCATCATGATACATAGTAAATGAAAACCAATATGAATCAGGATATGTACTGGTTTCGAGACTAAAACATGATGCACACTGCAATCCTTCTAATACTGAACTTGTAATGATACAACAAATTGTTCAGTCTGCATGCATCTAGGTGACCAGGATAATTGGAAATTTCCAGACTCTAGACTGGTAAATAATATTCAGAGAGCAGGACATACTCCATAGTAACCTACTTTCAAACTGCATTTAATGTTATTTGGATGCATTTCCTGTTTATCGTTGCTATGATTATTAATAATTTTTTTTTTTTAAAAAAAAGAGATACAAATTCAGCTTTTATATTAATTTCTATTTCTTACCTTTTTATTTCTTATATGTATTGTGTTCTGCGATATTTTACGAGTTGTACGGATATATCATCTCAGTTCTGATGTACTGCATCATGATGAATAAGAAATTACCGAGTTCAACAACAAATGCATTGATGGAAAGAAATATCATAATACCAACCAATGTGTATTGTTCAATCGTTACACCTCTAACAGCCAGAGAAGCTAACAAAACCTCGCACAGAAGTTTTCAAATGCATTTAAGACAAAAAGTGGCACAGTTTGAGATGTGTACTGGTTTGGTCTTATTTCTAAGCTTTCCAAGAATTATGTGTGTTGCTTTATACATGTTTTGTCTTTCTTGTAAGCATTCTGTGTCACTGCCCCCCCCCCCAAATATCAAGAAACTACAAATATGTGAAACTTAGGAAATGAAGCAAATCTGTGAAGTATATTTTTGCATAGCAATGATCAACTATTAATATGAATCCCATCTAGTTTCAAAGTCTTAAACAAAAAACAATCTATCTGCATTTTAATTATCCCCAATAAAATTGTGACAATCACAATTAAGCTTATTATTATTTACTGATTTGCAATTTGTTTTATAAATACACAGGTATTTTAAAATTTTATACACGAGCCAAAGAGAGTTCTTCAACTTACCTTTGGTGGTTTGAAGGGATAGTCGGGGCTGAAATGAATGTCAAGGAAGAAAACGCCACCTTCATACACTGTACCAGGTGGTCCAAGAATTGTGGATACCCATTCATACAAATTATCTCCCTTTGGTCCAGCACTGAAAATAAAGGGATATATTACCAAAAAATGTATTTGGGTATAGGAATATAGAAGCTCGAAGTGTGATACTGTATTACTGGTGATAACACTGCAAGACCTCCATGTAACTATTATCATCCACATGGTTTCTGAAAACAAATGTGGTGATTACAGCATGTTATCCTGCCCGTCTGGACATGCATGCATGAGTTGTACAACTTGTCCTACAGATAAAATATGATAAAAGACTTTTAACTTTGGTATATGATTTGTAGTCGCATGTAAATGTACACAATCATTTTAGATTTTTGATCCATTACACATGTACCCTGGAGGTGGAACTGAGTTGTAGGGGGGCACTTTTGCACAATATATCAGGTACAATGACCTGCACATGCCTTAACAAGTGCACATCCCTCTTTTTGGTCAAATTTGCATAGAATTATTCACTACTGAGCACATGGTTTGTGCATCCCTGACTGCCTCATGGGAGGGAAAAGCCTGCTAAAAATCGCCTTGGAACACCACGATTTTTTTGGAACTTGTCACTATGCCTGTCTGATGCTTCATTATCACTTAACTTGACGGGTTGCAAGTCCAAATAATGAATCTTTCATTTACTTTATTTACTACGACTATACCAGGAGATATGATGCACCTCCAAAGTGGAGAGTTCCTAACATAAACAAGGGAGTTAACTCTTCCTGCATGTATATGCATGTGATGGAAATATTATTTACAATATCTTTGGTGTGCACTTATTACAATCAGCGTAAGTCTCAAGAAATCTACCCTAATAATAATTTCTTAAGCGCAGAGTATTGTTATTATGATGAAAACAGGGTATATAAAATAAAGGTGGGGGGGGGGGGGAGGGATGGTAATGGAGAAACCAATATTTTTGTTTATACTGGGTTTGAAGATACACAGGGAAAATAAAAACCTACATTCATTTGATTACTGTACTTAAGAAGCCTAAAACGATTTAGATGATGCAGTTCCCTGTTTTCAATTTGGCTTCAACATGGCTGGGGTGGGGTGGAGGGGTGGGGGAAGAGGTGTCAATAAATCAATAAATGCCAAGGCAGACAAATAAAAAAGATTAAAAAAATATAGAACTGATAGCTTAATTAACATTGATGAACCTGTGTTAGTGGACATCTCCATATAAATAACCACTCCTCCTCAAAGTGGGTTACCTCCCCTTGGTAGGATATTGACACTGCCACAATGCTGTAAATTTGGTGGTAAAAAGTCACTTCCCTTACAGAAATAACTTATTCTGACTAAGACTTACAAGTCATATATGCTTGACTTATATTTGACTTATATAGGTCACTCATAATTTACTTATACTTTACATATGTAATGAAGTGAAATGTGAGTCTGTATAAGTACAGTATAAGTGACAACAATATTCATCCTTGCTTCACCTATATTTCACTTATAAGTGACATGCAAGTTATTTATAGGTGGTATAAGCCTTTAGCAGTCGAGTACATGTATTAAGTGAGATGTAAGTTCATTGACATTGTCATTTTTCTGACTAACAATTTACTGTAAAATACAGTCTCAAGTCCAAGGTTTACTGCAAAATGCAAGCCAAGTTCAACAAAGGTGCTACTATGTTTTTTTCCCAAAATTCATAACTTCCCACAAGATTTATCAATTTCAATGAGTCATATTAACAACAACAACAACAACAAAATGAAATAAAACTTCCAACTTTTATGGAAGGACTTTTTCTGCATCCAACAATAAAATAATTTCTATAATTTCATTTAAAACAATATTATTTGGCACCAAACATTCAACTGTATGTTTTAATGAAATCATAGAAAATAATTTATTGTTGGATACAGTAAAATTATTTGACACTGAAAAGCAAAGATCCTGAGACAAAAAGATTTTCAAGGTGAATGCTATGATTATTTAGAATTGGCCACACTTTCTCTCACATTTCCGGAATTTAAACCACGATGGTCTGCATCTATGGAATTATGTTATGCCGACTTGTTCCCTATGGCAGTTTTGTTTTGTCCACTGCATCATGCAGTATAGGCCTTTTCGGAAACTAGGTTACTCCCCTTGAATTGGAACTCTTCTGTTCACTCAGTGCGCATGCCCCACCTGGCACGTCAACTTCTGGTGACTATTGACCCAAATATCAGCAATCTGTCACATTGTTATAGTAAGCAGTTGTAAAACCTGAAATATGCAAATTAAAGCAAGCCCCAACACATTAAGGTTCGGACATTTACTATTTTAGTTCCATATATCAGAAGATATTATTTCTCCATAAGATGTGAATAGGCATGGCTGGTTTTAGATTGATTTTCTTTCATATGTTTACAAAAGATACCTTGAATAATGTAAAAATATCTTGTCTGCTGAAATTTCCTTTGATGCTGAGACCCCTTGAAATAATTTGATTTGGAATAACTTGACTTGTCGTCAGTGTGTTGTTTGTGTTTTAAACAAGACTCGCTGATGCTTCTGTGTTTGACAATAAATCTAAATGAGTTTGAAAAGTGTGTTTTCTTTTTTCCGTGTCATTCTCATGACACTCAGGTTTAAGATTCTGATTCTTAATCTTCAAATTTTGACTCTTGGAATTTTCCCTTCTGTTTCAAATCCTCTGGGAAATTACCTAGTTTCCAATATTACCACTAGAATTATTAAATTTGTTGTATGTTGTGCTTATAAGAAGACCCCAACTCTGCATGAATCGAATTGCATGAGCTCCTATCGCAAGGCAATTGCCAGCCAGCACTTTTTGTTATGATAATTAGCCTTCCTGCAAAGATCCAAGCAATGCACGTGTAGAAGTTATGATATCAGTGGATTTTTGCAGGTGTGTTTATCACATGTCTCCAGTTCACTTGTTCCTGAGTGCTAATCTGATTAAAGTATTAACAAAAATTGTAGAGCTACTGTACAGAATAAAACAGAACCATACTTTATTTTTTTTAAAATCATACTCTGGCCATACATATAAGGCATACAAGTCAAGTACAATCAAAGTTATATTATATTAGAAACCATCATGGTGTAATATAAATAAGAGGGAGAAGCGAGAAAATGCTAAACAACAGAAAATGAGAGAGAGAGAGAGCATGGATTATCTAAATATTACATGTCCAAGGAGTATCTTGAGAAAAGTGATCAATGATTTAACTGAAAACACTTCTGATATGTTTCACTTAATATTTAAAAGAGTTGTAAATGGTTGGAATGTAACATCAGCATAGGTAGCTATCCAGACCTCTATTCAGTTTCTAATTCGTTCATAATTTTACTAACAAATACGCTTATATTTTACACTTTTATTTTATTCTCATTTGTCATTAAATGTTGATATTTAAAAGTATTCGGTCATATGTAATAATATTTCTTAATATAATTCAGTCTAACCTCCCTAAAGAATTCACACTCAAAGAGGTAGTGAAATTCATTACCCAAAACATTATTTTGACATTTGATGCATTTTCTTTTTTTATATGGAATCTTATTCCACTGACCAGTTTCAACAGGTAATTTATGGTTTGACACCCTAAATTTCAAGATAGGTAAGTACACTTTTTAGGGAATTCGACTAAATATTCTTCCAACTGGATACCCATTTTATAAATTGTAAAATTCCTTTTATCCATGAACGACATTGTTGACTGCATAGTCCTCAAAAGTGAGTTGGCACTGAAGAGCTTCCCTCTCAAGGGGGATAAATCGGTTATCGAAATGGCCTATACACAAATATCCTAGGGTTCACATGGTGACAACAGAATTTAGGACAAGCTTTATTTACCAGCTGAGGTAGAATGGCCATCACATTCTGAAAGAAAACTACACTGCCACAAGCAAGTTGAAACCTGCTTTCAAATTCGGTTGTAGGGACCTACCTGTATTTGATGATGACGGATTCTGCCTGAAACGTATGTTTGAAAGAAAATTTTTATTTATTAGTTGGGGAATAAATTATGTTTATGGTTATCACTTTTTTGTTTTATTTCAGGTAAAATTTTTATATTGAACAAGATGTTTCAAATGTGATGATTCAAAGCAGCAGGCTAATGTATTGGAATAATTTCACAAATTGTCATTTAAATGGAAATGTATGAGATTTTTGTAAGGTCAGAAATTATAGGTAGCCATTTACATGTATACATCCTATCAAACTGATGACTTGTATTTATATATGGACAAATTTCTTGTTAGGGGGAGAAGAAGGGAGCAGCTTTTTTAAATCCCAAATTCATTTAATTTAGTGGGAATTAGATCTTATCTCGCATATAAGTGTAGTAAGTGAATGACTTACATTTCAATTTTAAGTGAAATGCCTAATTCACCTATACATCACTTATAAGTGACCTACAAGTGAAACAAGTTAACGGCTAACATTTCATTTTATAAGTGAAGTATACTTCATTGGTAAGTGAAATGCTTAATTTGCATAAGAAATGCCTAATTTGCAAATAAAATCCCAATCCTTCACCTATATATCACTTAATAAGTGAGCTAGAAGTGAAGTGAATACATGTAGTCACTTATAAGTGAGCTAGAAGTGAAGTGAATACATGTAGTCACTTATAAGTGAGCTGAACTAGAAGTGAAGTGAATAGTCACTTATAAGTGAGCTAGAAGTGAAGTGAATAGTCACTTATAAGTGAGCTAGAAGTGAAGTGAATACATGTAGTCACTTATAAGTGAGCTGAGCTAGAAGTGAAGTGAATAGTGTTACGACTCTATGGTCTAAGAAAAATGTAACAGAAAGAAAGTGAAACCAACAAATCAAGTAAAAATCAACAAGCAATTTATTACTAGATAATTAAAATGAAAAATCAAAAAGTCACTTACAGTAATGTGTTTTGAAATCCTAATAATCCAATAAGAATGATTGTTCTAATCACAAGTCCTAAATATAGAATGTTCCGAATTCACGGCTGTGTCCTTGAATGTTATTATGTGCCAATGGTCTCCAAAGTCCTGATGTACTAGTAATCTTTGATGTGCTGATGTCAAAATGAAGTATTCCAAAATATCTGAATATAAGTTCACATAAATTCCAAAATCATCAATTAAAAATCCAAAATCCAAAGTTTATGAGCACTGTTATAATCCAATGAATATTTAAAATAATTCCTCTCTTAGAATTTGGAATGAATTTTCACAACTGTATTAGCTCTTTACAAGACTGATGGTAATGTCAAAACTGAAAAAATGTCCACCAAACATGGTATATATAAAGATTGGTCACATGACAGAATGTTCTAGAATGTGTGTCATCTTAATGGAATTTTACTTGTAAACAAAAATCAACCTTGACCTTCAAATTGAGAAAACATTATATTGATCAAAACAACCTAATTCAAGGACACTAGTTAAACATGTTTTTCCTGATAAACATTAAGATTTAAGCAAATATTAAAGTGAAGAAACATTTATAATTTCCTAAAATATTTATAATATTATATAAACATCATACATAACAATAGTCACTTATAAGTGAGCTAGAAGTGAAGTGAATAGTCACTTATAAGTGAGCTAGAAGTGAAGTGAATAGTCACTTATAAGTGAGCTAGAAGTGAAGTGAATAGTCACTTATAAGTGAGCTAGAAGTGAAGTGAATAGTCACTTATAAGTGAGCTAGAAGTGAATTGAATAGTCACTTATAAGTGAGCTAGAAGTGAAGTGAATAGTCACTTATAAGTGAGCTAGAAGTGAAGTGAATAGTCACTTATAAGTGAGCTAGAAGTGAAGTGAATAGTCACTTATAAGTGAGCTAGAAGTGAAGTGAATAGTCACTTATAAGTGAGCTAGAAGTGAAGTGAATAGTCACTTATAAGTGAGCTAGAAGTGAAGTGAATAGTCACTTATAAGTGAGCTAGAAGTGAAGTGAATAGTCACTTATAAGGCCTTTATAAGTAATAAATGTAAATGACCTAATAGCCACATTTAAGTTTTTTCTGTAGGGGCTTGAGAAAAGTGTGCACTTTGATAACTTTATGACACTTAATTGATTTAGACTGTATTTATTGTGGCTTTATTTGAACCCGTACTTGTCTCTGGTGCAGAATCTGAAGATTTTGTATAACATGCTGCAGAGAAAACTCCTTTGATTCTTTATTTTCACTGATGTAACACTAGGCATATGTCAAAATATACTAATGATGTGACAATATAATATGTCAGAGCCATCAAATTTAGTCTGGTTCCTTTACCCTTATTTATGATGGGATTTCAATCCATGTATAGGAAACAAATAGTACTAACCAGTCACGCTTCTCATGTATTAATCATGGAGTCAATACACTAAGGTTAAGATGACCTTGGGATCAAAATATCATTACAGCAGCAATATATTTTGAAATAATGTATGAGCTGTGAGGAGCATGATAAATGACACCTAATGGAAAATCTTTAGAACCATTTAGCATTTCCTTTATAAACTGAACTTTTACACAAGACACTTGATCATTCTGGACAAAATTTACATTTCCTCGAGTGTCCTTTATGCACAAATTTCACTGTACTAAAATTCAAAACAGTTACTCCACTAAAAAGAAAAATATGATAGATAGTGATAGCTCTAATGCATATAAAATATACTCCTTTACAAAATAGGTAAAGTCTGAAGCCAGTATTTAAAAGAAGAAAAAAATTCTGACCTTATACCCCCCCCCCCCCCCCCCCAATAAAAGAAGTGAAATTATTGTTTGGGAAGAAGGGATTATTCTTGAACTGAAAATTTAGGAGAGAAATTCCACATTCAATTTGAAGAATAAAAGGGTGAATTTTCTAAATACAGGAGTGATTTAATGAAGAAACGATTTAATGAAGAAACATAGGTATAACCTGAAGATATGGTGTTAAATTTTCATGCATTCAGATGATTTTTCTGTGCGATTTTTGAGAAAATTCTGCAAATGCACATCCAAGAACAGACCATCATGAAATCAGGCCATCTTCCAATTCAGACCACTTCTTTTTTTACCAGTCTTAATTGGGAGTTTTAGCTGTATTGTACCCACGCCATTAATCAGGGTAGGAAGCTGGTTGCCTGTCAGGGCATTACAGTCAGGGTAGGAAGCTGGTTGCCTATCAGGGCATACAGTCAGGGTAGGAAGCTGGTTGCCTGTCAGGGCATTAGTCAGGGTAGGAAGCTGGTTGCCTGTCAGGGCATTACAGTCTGGGTATGAAGCTGGTTGCCTGTCAGGGCATTAGTCAGGGTAGGAAGCTGGATGCCTGTCAGGACATTACAGTCGGGGTAGCAAGCTGCTTGCCTGCCAGGGCATTACAGTAAGGTAGAAGCTGGTTGCCTCTCAGGGCATTACAGTCAGGGTTGGAAGCTGGTTGCCTGTCGGCATCTTAAGAGTGCTCAGGTCTCTTCTGAGGCAGCATTTCATCCCATGCAACTGCATGAATTACCCCTAAATTTAACGACCACCTCCTCCAAAATGTGCAAGCACGCAAAATTCATGCTGTCAATTTGCCACGAGTATAACAAAATTTAACATTTATTAATATAAACAATGCTGTGTCTGAGAATATAATGACTGACTTCTATATAACTAAGTGACTTTTTGCAACTGGGCAATGAGACACTTTCACTGATCATCTACTTAGTAAAAGTGTTTACCAACAGCACTTGGTCAGTTTGTCTGGTAATGTCTCAGCTGTTTCATGCAGTTCTAAGGCATACAATGTAGTGCACAATGTGCCGCTGTGCTGATAATGAAGATAAACAACTGCAAGTTATACATTTATTCATTCAAAGTTTTTTCATCACACACGTTTCTTGAAACATACTATAAGGGGGTCTATTCTAATGGAGAAATGGCCACCCCCACCCCACCGCTTAGAAGTTGAAAATCCCCCCTTAAGAAAATGTTTTAGGTGGATTTCACACTGTGTGGAAATCTTGGAGAAATCACAGCTATGGGCTCCCTTTTTAAAAGAGTGGGCACTTTTACGTACTCCACTGGCAGTCCTATAGTGCATACATCAGAAAATTGCCTGGCATGCTGCATTTAAGATAATATTTGCACTGCAAGTGAAAAATAGTTTTTAATTCTGCCAAGTTGATGTCTACAATGCACATATTGAATATTACCATATGCCATGTATTTAAAGTTTCATAATTTAAGACAGGTTTGGTTTGGTTTTGTGGGTTTAACACCATTTTTCAGCACATGATAATCTATACATGGCGGCAAGTATATCTGGTGGAGGGAGAACCCGGGGGGAAAACCCAGGGAAGAAGTTCACTGACCCACTGGAAGCTACTGACAAGCTTTCTCACATACTCGCTTTAGCCAAGCCCAGCCTCAAACCCACATGGACAGAGGTGAGGTGAATGATCTGTCAAGGCGAGTGCCTTAGACCAATCAGCCAACTGGGGCCCGCAATTTAAGACAGGATAGGCTTTAAGGAGTGCAGGGTGCCACCTTGGGACAAGCAAGGAAGAAACTGCTGTATATGGTAGATAATTAATACCATTACTGTATGCTGTTGTTCTCCGAAATATAGCTGTACTTTTTAACTTACAGTGTATACTGTACTGTAATTGTTTTTGCTTGCCATCAAACTTTTATTTATTTTTTCTTTTCATTAAACTATGATTACTAGTAAAATTAAATGTTGCATAAACAAGTCTATCAGTTGGAGTCAACTGAACTGCTGGTAACTACCAGTAAAATGAATTACCCCTATACACACTGTATTTGACAAGTAGCAATAAAATGAACTACCCCTATACACACTGTATTTGACAAGTACCAATAAAATGAACTACCCCTATACATACTGTATTTGCCAAGTACCAGTATACCAATTACCCCTATACACACAGCACACCCTCACAAATATGGCCCTACATTATAGCATGCTTCTTGTTATAAGGCAAGTATATCCATGGATCCCATTTCATTAAGTGGTGGTAAAATTATATATATGATGTACTTCATTATAAGGTGGTCTCGTTATAAGGTGATATACTCCATGGCTCCCATGAACAGTATTACAACAAGTACTGTACTGTATTTACTTAGCAGGAACCAACTGAATTACTCCTATCTGCTTATTACCAGAAAAATGAATTACCCCTATACATACTGTATTTTACTAAGTACCAGTAAAAGAACTACTTTCTGCCTACTGTACCGTATGCAAACTGAATACAAGTCAAATCCAATGGCAAACTGCATAGATCCAGATCTGCCACCGCAAAATGTGCTGGCAGATCTGGATCAATGCAGTTTGTTATGGTTCATAAGTAGAACAAACAATACTGACCCTGATCTGCCAGTGCATTATGCAACAGCAGATCTGGGTCTATGTTGCCTGTAGTTGGACCCGACTTATATGTGAATATATACTTTATTTATTTTTGTATCATGCATCTGGAACCACATATGTTTACCCAGATCTTTGATCTATACTGATAGCTAGAGCTTATTACCATGAACTCATTACAGTATTTCTCCTAAAATAAGCCCATGGTATCTGTCTTGTAAATTTTTGTTAAATGTTAGGAGTGGACTTGATATAATGATGCTGTAATTTCAGTGCAAGTAATAGTGAAATATTTCTCCTCATTCATGAGCAAACCTCTGAGTGCCAATTCGGGAATTTCAAGTTTGATACAAACTTTTGAACTCGCATCTCTATAATGAACCCTATCTTTAATTATGTTACTTACATAATAATTTTAAAACTGTGGTCATTTGGTCAAGTGAAATGAGCTGACTTGACACACAATTGTGACCACCAACTCTTACACAGAAAGGATTTGCATGCCCTCTAATTTTTAAATTTTTTTTTTTTTATGTCTTTTTCTTGATTTGATACAAAAGATGTAATTAACATCATAATACATGCACTAAGCAGGTCTACTTTTACTTTACTATAAAAGTGCAACAAACACTTCCACAAGTTGGTGATCAAAACAGTCAGCACTTAATCAGGTTTTCATGCAAATACTCATGGGCATTGCTGTGACGGTCAACTGACACTTTTCACGTTTGTATACAAAAGGGCATATTGCATTTATGATAATTACACTGAAACTGAATTGAAAGATAAAACTGAAACACAAATTTCATTTGACAAGACTTATTTAAATGGTATTTATTTCTTATAATGTTGCCACATGTAGGCTTTACTAACATTTTAATTTATCAATATTTCATCGTATATTGTTATTTACTTAGTACTGAGATTTTTTTAAAAAAGAAAATTCAGCAAAATATATATCTTCAAATTAAAAGATGCAAATTTCATGATGTTGATTCATATCTCTTGGCACTATGTGCCGTTTTCAACAATAAAACAAATGATATATCAAGGTTTCATTTACCAATTTTAATAGCAATTTTATTCACGTTCAGAAAATAGGGGGATGGGATTTAAAAAAACACAAAAAACTATTCAATCTAAGCCTGCCCCTGCTTTTTATGCAGGTTTGCAAGTTATCCAGGCACACTAAAACGAGGTAGTGCTGTACATGTAATTGTTTTCTTTAAATCAATAACAAATCCGGCTAGAGTTAAGTCTATTTAAATATTTTGCATTAAATCATTAACAGAACCAACATGAAATCATTAAAAACACCACAAAGCATAGACCCTGATCTGCTCGATTTGAGTGTAATTGTTTGCTGATAGCATTACCAAAACCAGCAGCATAGACTGTTAGTGGCTAGATTTAAGTCTATGTAATTGTGTGCTGGAAGTCAATACAAAAACCAACTGCTTGATGTAAGTCTATGAAATTGTATGCCTTAAGTCATTAAGTAGGTGAACAGTACAGACCATGACCTGCTAGACCGAAGTCTATGAAATTGTATGCCTGAAGTCATTAAGTAAGTGAACAGTACAGACCATGACCTGCTAGACCGAAGTCTATGAAATTGTATGCCTGAAGTCATTAAGTATGTGAACAGTACAGACCATGACCTGCTAGACCAAAGTCTATGAAATTGTGTGCCTTAAGTCATTAAGTAGGTGAACAGTACAGACCATGACCTGCTAGACCTAAGTCTATGAAATTGTATGCTTGAGGTCATTAAGAGGACCAACAGTTCAGACTCTTATCAGCTAGATCCAAGTCTATGTAATTGTTTGCTTGAAACCATTTTTTAAGAAAACCATGGTATAAGCCATGATATGCTAGCACATTATGTGACTGCATACATACAGGGGTCGACTCAGCAGATTTTTCAACTGGCCAGTAGGGCCAGCTCTCATGGAAATAAACTGGCCCTCCTAATCAAATAAAAATAAAGACTTCAGAAAATTTATCTGGCCCCCACAGATCTGTAGCTGTCAGTATTAACTGGCCCTCCTCAAAAAACCGACAGGCCATGGGCCAGCAGGACAGCGGCTAACTTATTACCTGTACATAGGTTTATGGTGTCCACAGTTGAGTGCACAAACATATGGGTAAATACAATACATCTAAGCTTGCTGCTACAATACATTATCAATTGCTGTATGTACAGTGGTTCGAGTTTATGTGTGGAGATTGCAGATTGAGAAAATAAATACAGGTAATGCACAACATGATTGTGTATAGTTTATCCAATACATGTACTGACTTTGCAAATTATGTTAAAACATCTCATGGTAAAATAAGATTGCATCTAATTAATTGATAAACATCAAGACAATTCAGTAGGTCAACAATTCTACACAAATTCAGGCACCTGCTAAACTTGCAACTGGTAATCAGTCTCACACAATTATGTACCCTTGAAGGCACTCATGCTAAGAAAAGTGTTACCAGCTGTTCAACCTTCTATGTAGGGGAAAATGTAGAATATCCCGACTCTGTAAGCAAACAGCGATTTTGTGTGGCTAATTGGTTGTCTGAATAACTGGTAACTTGATACAAAATAAATCTTCCTATTTGGGGGGACAGCTCTATTGTTCCATATGATTGGAAAGACTGGAGAAGTGACACATATAGTTACAGTATCCATAAACTGACCTCCATTTCTCCAACTTCAATGAAACTTGCCCTAGCTGGCACCTCCAAATTAAAAGTTTTCTCATTATCTTTTAAAGTAGCCAGCGCACATTCTGAAGTGCAAGGCTGGCTCATTGCAACAATGCAACAAAAAAATGACAAATTGTTGTAACAGTACATGGCTACAATGTTACAATTTGTAAAGGTACATAATTTTTAAGCTGGATACCACCTGTTAATGAGAATGATGTAAAGAACATCTGCTCATGAAAAAAATGTACTTAAATATTTAACAAATGAGTGCTTGACTTTTCTTAGAAATAGGCCATTTATTTTTCTAACGGGTAAGGGTGGGGGGCCTGGCATTTAAAAAAAACAAAACAATTGCAGCTACCAAATATGTTGAAAAAAAATACTCTTGCTTTGATCTGTAGAAATTAAGAACTTGCTTTTTCCATCATATTAGTTGAAAAATAGAAAAGAAAAGCAAAAAAAAATTATCTTAAGATTAAATTGTTTTAAAAAAAAAACATCCTGGTTGGAAAGAAAGTCCCAGGCCTCCATATGACTCCCATCACCCCGGGAAAATTAAATGGTTGTTCCCTTAGGTTTGTTATACAATAAAACCAGTCTTCAAAGACCACCCCTTCTGTCAAAAAATAATGGTCTCTCAAGACAGGCGATCTCTCAGGACAGGTTATAACACTATATGATCAATAAATCTGTGCATGGAGAACCTGGTCTCTCAAGACAGGTGGTCTCTCATAGCAGTGGTCTCTTATGACAGGCTTTACTGTATATTCCATAGTGATGTATTTGACTGAATAAAATTATAGAGATACCTTAGTTCATCAGCATGCGCAAGGAACGATAGATACTAGGACCCGATAGTGCATTTCTCCAATTTATTCAGCAACAAACAAAGAATAATGAAAATAGACCTGGCACAAAAAGGCCTAATAAACACCAACTACTTTTCCCCAAAATGTTGACAGGAATATCTATTTTTCAGTACATCACGTTAACTTGACAATATTTATCAAGGGAAATTGCCGTCTTAAATTAATCTTTTCTTCCGTATGGCCTCAAAAAACTGTCACATTGGTTCACCAAAGTTTGCATCTTCGATTCCCTAAATTTGTTTTCCTGGTTTGACTGAAGTCTATCCTCCAGACTCTGGGCCAGAGGGGGGTCGAGTGCACTACTTTTTTCCTCTAAGTGGTTCTCACTTCGGCATTTGTATGCTCATATACCGCCGCTCCTTTGACTTGTTCTTTCCATTATCATTTCTTCTTTGAATCCTACAAATAAAAATAAAAACGCCATAAGTTAACCATCCTAGTAAAAAAGCATAAAGTTCTACTTTTGAAATGCAAATTTTGGTAATAAATATTAAATGAGAAATTATCAATGCTGATTATTTTATTCAAAATTTAAGTTCACAATTAATTCAAATTTTTGGTTCACTAAAATATGCAAATAAATCTCGAAATAAACAATGGAATACAATACAAATGAACTGGCTTAAATCAATGCTAGTCGATCTATTGACGAGTATCGTCACTGATCTAAATATCTGGACTAAAAAAAATAATTACTGTTCTCTCTGCCTGGATAATTTGTGCACCAATGAAAATAATAAATTTTCCCCGAATATTGTGCCCTGAATATAATATCTTTATTGCCACAACTGCATATCAATATTCCCACCAAGTACAATGCTGGTCAGAAGTACTCTACGTAGGTGAACTAGGTTGCATCATATTCTTGCTTGCCATGTGGCAGAGTGGCTTTAGGCGCTTGCCTTTACAGATCACTCAATCTCACCTCTGTCCATGTGAGTTCGAGTCTCAGATATGTGAGAATGCTTGCCAGTAGCTTCCCCGTGGGTCGGTGGTTCTTCCCATGGTCTTCCTGGGTTCTTCCTCCACCCAAATATACTGGCCACCATGTATACCCTATCAAGTGCGGAGAAATGGCATTAAACCCCACAAAACCTTGCTTGCCAGTAAAGAACACTGGGATGATAATGTTTCAGTGTTCTTTTTACAAATGAATAATTCTGGTTGCATTTCAAGTATTTGTTTTTCTTTTCTGTTGTAAAACTATGACAGCCCATTCCATTAAACCAACAAAAACCCAAAAAATAATCAAGTACATGAAATGCAATTAGTGACAAGTCCCATTAGGCGCACGTCAACAAATGTGACCAATTCTAATATTGATATTCTTTCACCAAAATATTATACGTCTTTTCATATTATCTTACCTCTAAAAATCTGAATGATGATCCACAATGGCCTTCAAAAATGCTTTAAGTAATCTTAATGCTAAAACTACAAATATGGCGACAACTGGCCAAAGTATGTAATGGAACCAAATCACTTAGACTGGTTCAGAAATTTATTTGTGAAATACCATTATTTGCACGCTGAGTACAGGTATGAGGACTAATCCGAAGGTGTCCCAAATGATATTATCAAGGGGAAATATTCCACTCAATAAAACTGACACCAAAAGAACTTGTGAAACTATGTTTTGGAGATGCTGACCACTTAATCACAAATAAATGTAAACCCAGTTTAGTTTACTGGAAAGAGAAAACAAAAATAACCAACATACATATTTAACACTTTATATCACAAAAATTAATCCACTTTTGTGAGAATTGGAACTGATTTGCATGATCGCTTTATTTCCCTTCTGTATGCTCCCCAGCAGTAAATATGAGTCTGTAATCACATACTTGTATCAGCTTGAAGTAATGCTGATGACCACTGATTTTAGAGTTATCAAAGTAATTCACTAATTAATTCCTCCAACTGTCTGAAGATGAAACATTGTTTTTTCCAATATCATTATCTTTAACAAGCATGCGGCTTGTTTTGTTTCGGGAACTGTTTGATTATAATTTGTGGAGTGTGTCAGTTATTTTTTATTGCTGCCTATGAACAACACCTTCAGTTAATCCACACGATAATTAGGGTAATCAAAGCAGTTTCATGGTCAGATGGTTGACTACTCAATCACCAGTTTTTGAGTACTGGTACAACATTCCTTAGTTTAAATTCCAGCTTGAAATATTTGATTTTTGTCAGCTTTAGAAAAATTTGCTTGGCATCCAAAATTTGTTTCTACTATTTAAAAAATTGTAGGGTCCAGTCATTTAGGTTTATTGCAAGTGCACTGATTGGGAAAATGAACGACTAGATAACCTGGCAATTTTTTATTTCTAGAGAAGCTTTGTTTGATGAATGACACACAACACAATCAGGCTGATGATAATAATAATAATAATAATAATAATAATAATAATAATAATAATAATAATAATAATTAATAATAATAATAATAATAATAATAATATTAATACATACCTGCTTGGAAAAAGCTTCTGGCATCTGTCCTTTTTCCTGAGTGGTTACTCAAATTTCCTTTGATTCCAGCTTCACTGCATACTGTTTTATTGATCTGGCTCAGTCTGTTAACTGCTAATTGTTTGTTTGGAAAATTTCAGCCAATTCAAGGGTATGCAATACATTGTTCTACTGATTAGTCCTTACAAACTGCATAGACCCAGATCTGCCGTCGCATTATGCCTTGGCAGTTCTGGGTCAATGCAGTTTGCAGTTGGTATCGGCTTATACGCGAGAATATATAATAGGTCCCTTGGGCAGATGTCAGTGCATTTGACTACTGCATTCTTTTCCACAAGTATGCACATGGTTATTTGGTGCAGATTTTGATAGTTTTCAAACTATAACCCATGGAACAAGTCCCTTTAGGCAAGACCATGTATCCTGGATTGGCTACCATGGTGCCAAGACCATGTGGCCTGGATTGGCTACCATGGTGCATTGATAGGCAAGGCACTTTACTCTAATTGCTTTGCATCAAATAGTCTTTCATGTGCTGATGTGCCATAAACACACATCCAAACAAACAAAAAATTTGAAGTAGGTCACAATGATCTTTCTTTGGTTTGTTGACATGCAAAGTACAAATAAGCACCTTTCCATATTTTAAATTTGATAAGTGCCAATATATGAACATAGTAACAGTAAGTTTAAAAAGCAGGGCACACTCGCCTACCCATAATGTTGTATGACTTCCTAACAGAGGGTGAGGAGTAGATACAAAGGATTAATGTATAATTAAATTTGATAACTACTTGAAAATACAAGCATTCCATGGAACACAGTATTTAGCATGTAAACAGCAATATAAAGACATTAAATGTTTTCAGCTTACATACACAAGACGTAACTCAGAGTCAGTTATTATCCCTAAGTTTCAGTTAGATTAAAAAAATGTAACACTTTACTCGAGGCCTGAAAAAAACGGTGGTCCAAGATTTGATAGTGATCATTTTGACTTTGAACATGTCATATATAACCAGCACTAGCCATCTGGACCATTAATATTTCTTATTTGTTCTTTAAATTGAATAGAATGTGTTGTTTAATCCATAAAACATCTGAAAAGAGTCATAAAATGCACTGATGCAAGATTAAAGATTGGTATTGTAACATTTTACCTAAAACTGGCAAATTAGCATGCAATATGCAAAGCACCAGTCTAAGCTTGACCTTTGTCGATCAAATGTTTGTATTTCCTCAACCGAAGTTAAAACTAAGCATCTATTGTATCACATGTCAGACTTAACTGTTAGACCAATGATAATCCAGACTACTGGTCCTGGACAATTTAGTCAAGTTCTGCCTTTACATTTTTGCCAATGCCCCCCTCCCTGGACCTGTTATCCAGGAAAAATGCATACCATTCACAGACAAGGCTTTAATATTCATACAACAAATAAGTATATCAATCTCCATTTCCAGATGTTACCTCGAGACTCTGTTCCTTAATAATTGGCACGAAAAGTGCTGAAACCCATCTTATTAAAATTCACTAGAAATCAACACACAAGATGAACCAGACTGATACACAGTTTGCACCAGTGGAAAATCAATAGTATTCAAAGCTTGAAGCATACTTAAGTAGGTTTTTTTTAGCAGATTAGTTTTGGTCTAAATAAATGTATTGAAATAAATTTTCTCTCAAATAAAACTGATAAACACCAGACTTTTCTAAATGAAATCAAATCTGTATTCCTGTTGTGTTTAGTTCACTGACCACACCACCCACCACCCAAGTGAAAACCAATTGCAAACTTTTGTTAAAACAAGCCAATAGCAAATTCCAGGAAATTATGTCCCCTATTTTTCACTGGCCTCATCAATATCAAAGGCACTGGCCTCATGAATATCAAGTCACAGACCTGTCAAGATCAAGTCATTGACCTCGTCAAGATCAAGTCACAGACCTCGTCAAGATCATGTCACAGACCTCGTCAAGATCAAGTCACAGGCCACATGAATATCAAGTCACTAGCCTCATGAATATCAAGTCACAGACCTCATCAAGATCAAGTCACTGACCTCGTCAAGATCAAGTCACATACCTCATGAATATCAAGTCACAGACCTCGTCAAGATCAAGTCACATACCTCATGAATATCAAGTCACTGACCTCGTCAAGATCAAGTCACATACCTCATGAATATCAAGTCACAGACCTCGTCAAGATCAAGTCACAGACCTCATCAAGATCAAGTCACATACCTCATGAATATCAAATCACAGATCTCATCAAGATCAAGTCACATACCTCATGAATATCAAGTCACTGACCTCGTCAAGATCAAGTCACAGACCTCGTCAAGATCAAGTCACAGGCCTCATCAATATCAAGTCACAGACCTCATGAATATCAAGTCACATACCTCATCAAGATCAAGTCACTGACTTCATGAATATCAAGTCACAGACCTGTCACGATCAAGTCACTGACCTCATGAATATCAAGTCACTGGCCTCACATAAATCTAGCTTGATTTAAATTATTTGAAAAATCAGTGTGTCTAAAATTGATGGAGAAAATCATGTCACCATCATTCCACAGAAATGCAACGGTGAAATATGGTGATTGACTGTCATTTGCACTGTGCAAAGTTATCTCCCCTTATATACAGACATAATGTCATTACTATTTTTATACCATGAAGCTGGAACATACCAAAAAGTGACGAGAATTTCATGCACTAATTTTGTTTCAAATCCAAACAATGAAGTAAAAATCTGACTTGATGTCCAACATCAACATTCAGTTAAAATTTATATTTATGGACAGAGTAGGCCGATTTTGTACAGAACGGAAACTATCTCAAATGCTGTGAGAAAGTAATACTTTTCTCATTATGAAACGTACAAAGTCATTCTTCATGATTTGATAAGTTTAGTAATCATGATTGTTGTCTTTTGATACTTACATTGTTTCTTCTTCCCTATGCAAATCACCCACTGACGGGTTTTAGCAAATCATGTATCATATTACAACCAGACATTTAACCTATCTGCAAGCTTTGTTTTGTTCATTTTACCATCTCATGGGGATAATTTGAGAAATCTTATTGCTAAGCTGTATTGTAATGAACTGAAGCCCATTGATTTATATTCTGCAGACCAAGTGAGTGAAATGACTCTTTCTTTGTTTTTGCATTCCATTTACACAGTAGCACGCCAATGAATATGAAGTCTAGCCTGTAAAATAATTCAGAGATATGAGTTTTCATTTCTATAATGATTTTTTTAATGTATTTGTGTACAAATGTATGAGCAGGCAAAAATTTGGATACGGATACATATCTCACAAGCAGTGGACATTCAAATAGAAGTTGTAAATGATTTACAAGGTATAATATCACTGTGTGAAACTTGCCTTAAAATCCTGTGAGCCCACAGGACCAGTAACCTGAAAATGTTTCTGGACGCGTCCATAATCAACTGGTCCTTTATTTCATGATACCAGACAAATGATTTCAATGACTTAATGGTAAATGCAGGTAGATATGAACATCAGCCCTTAGCAGGGTTACATGTATCTATGTCACTACTGGGTGGTATAGACAGGATTAGTCCTATCTAGGAAGGGTTACCTATGTCATTACTGGGTGGTATAGACAGGATTAGTCCTATCATGGCAGGGTTACCTATGTCACTACTGGGTGGTATAGACAGGATTAGTCCTATCTAGGCAGGGTTACCTATGTCACTACTGGGTGGTATAGACAGGATTAGTCCTATTTAGGAAGGGTTACCTATGTCATTACTGGGTGGTATAGACAGGATTAGTCCTATCTAGGCAGGGTTACCTATGGTACTACTGGGTGGTATAGACAGGATTAATCCTATCTAGGCAGGGTTACCTATGTCATTACTGGGTGGTATAACAGGATTAGTCCTATCTAGGCAGGGTCACCTATGTCACTACTGGGTGGTATAGACAGGATTAGTCCTATCTAGGCAGGGTTACCTATGTCACTACTGGGTGGTATAGACAGGATTAGTCCTATCTAGGCAGGGTTATCTATGTCACTACTGGGTGGTATAGACAGGATTAGTCCTATCTAGGCAGGGTTACCTATGGTACTACTGGGTGGTATAGACAGGATTAATCCTATCTAGGCAGGGTTACCTATGTCATTACTGGGTGGTATAACAGGATTAGTCCTATCTAGGCAGGGTCACCTATGTCACTACTGGGTGGTATAGACAGGATTAGTCCTATCTAGGCAGGGTTACCTATGTCACTACTGGGTGGTATAGACAGGATTAGTCCTATCTAGGCAGGGTTATCTATGTCACTACTGGGTGGTATAGACAGGATTAGTCCTATCTAGGCAGGGTTACCTATGGTACTACTGGGTGGTATAGACAGGATTAATCCTATCTAGGCAGGGTTACCTATGTCATTACTGGGTGGTATAACAGGATTAGTCCTATCTAGGCAGGGTCACCTATGTCACTACTGGGTGGTATAGACAGGATTAGTCCTATCTAGGCAGGGTTACCCATGTCACTACTGGGTGGTATAGACAGGATTAGTCCTATCTAGGCAGGGTTATCTATGTCACTACTGGGTGGTATAGACAGGATTAGTCCTATCGAATTTTGAAACATCCAAATACCTCCTCCACATGCTGATGTTGGGAATTGAAAGTACTATGTGTCAATTCAGACATCGCATAGATGCAGAAGAGTTTTTAACTGGAGTTGCAAGTGTCTATTGTACACAGACTATACATGAGCTATTTCCCTTCTCATCTCACCCAGATCTGATTTCTATACTCTAGATTCACGAGTGGTCATCAGAAACCATTGGCTGTTATTTATTTTTTACATCATTTCTATTATTTCTTTTAATAGAATCAAATAAAGAATTTATGGATTAAATTTACTTGATATACCTAAAAATCACACTGGTCAGACAGACTGGCTACTCATTTTCTGCACCAGTCTGCCATGAAATTAGCTGGCCTCAGACCTGGGGGCTGGTAGCAATTTCACACACTGTATAATTTGCTTGATGTATAAATTTAAATTGATCACCTTCAAAATATAGCACATGTGCATCTGTCCATCTACCTGTCTATCCATCCACACCTCTCTCACTCCAGTGGTAGATCCAGAAATATCATGTGGGGGGGGGGGGGACAATATGCTAGGAGTCTGTGGGATGGAATCCTGGTGGTGGCCCTAGGGGGTGAAGTCCCTCAAAGCTCTTGCATTTTAAGTGCAAATTGCTAAATAAATGATAACTCACCTTTCATCCATTGCAATCTTAATTTTTCTCTCCTTTTTTTTACATTAATTACCCAATCTTTGTTGTAATAAAAACATGAAAGTTTTGTACCTAGCTGACCAATGTATAATGATGTGTCCTTCAACAGACAACACTATGCTCGAAAAGCCCACAGCTGTTACCTGACATCACGATGTAATATGTACGATATCATTTTATGTTGTACACTGGGATGTGAATAAGCAATGATTTTTTTTTAGGCATATAGTAATATCACAAACATTTTGTTTAATACAGCAACAATCAGTATGACTTGCAAAACCTTTAACACAAAACCTAAACATCGCTGACGATGCCATCACTGCCACAGCCATTGTTGCCACCAGTAAGTGATACCTATGTCTCACATTTTCTATGATAGTTCAGTTGGAAAAGCATTGTACTTGAAATCCAATGGTCGCTGGTTCAATACCGAGCTGTGCACGCCAGCCTGGCTCAGCTTCCATGGTGCATACATGTGACAGATCCAGGATTTCAAACCAGTAGATTTACAAATTTTGATAAATAGATTGGTTTCTATATCAGTAGATTTTTTGTCGGCATATGTTTTACGGGGATTGAAAAAAAAAAAAAGTGCATTTTTTGGGCACAATATGTATTCTCTTCATATTATAATAAAAAAGCAAGTTTTGAACATGAATCAGATTCAGATTCTGATGGCAAATGTTACAATAATAATTAATTAATATGAGCCAGTATATTGTCAACTAATGAAAAAGGAAGAGTTGTTTATCTTATAGTTGACTGCAAAGATTTTTTTATGAAATCCAATAGCATTTTTAGTTTCCTTCCCAAGAGCACTGTCTGGTTACCACATATGACATTCATTGTGATTATTATGCTTTACACTTGACAGGCTCTCAATAGTTCTCTGGTCCAGATTTCCCCTTGAATCACTTTTATTTTGCGATGAATGGAGAATGTCCTCTCTGTAGTTTCACCACTGTAAATAACAAAAAGTAAAGATTGACTTAGACTTGAAATAAACAATGAATAAATACATGATATATTCATACTTTTATGAATAATTTATCCCAACTTTAAAATTAATTATCTTGTAATATATTTTTAACTGATAGATCTTATCTAGAACTTGGAACTTAATTTATGTGCAAGAAAACTTCTAATAATTTATAAAATACAAAAGATGCATACCTGTGAAACACACAATGCAAACTCAGGACCTTTGCTACTCGCCTGCACACACTTGAACTCTAATATCCAAGCATTGTTGAACTTATAATATTTCTTAGCCGGTGGTTTCTTAGCATTGGGAGAAAGAACACCTTTCAGCAAAATTCTTACATGAACTGAACAAAAAATGCAAGAGCTCTCTTAAATATTCCTATTAAAACATCTTGAACAATACAATAACAATTAAACAAGACAAAAAATCAAAATACTCACTCTGGTGTGTCTGTCAATATCATTTATGGTTGGTCTCCATTTTATTTCCCCTCTGCCAAGGGTCAGCCGATTTTCATCAAAGGCTCAGAACATCATGGACCGTCTTTATTACTTATAACACCTCAAAAAACACCCCAAAATTACAACAATAAGGTAATCAATTAACAGCTGCTGTGTACTCATGTTAGCTGTTCTTTACCAATTCTAATCCTATTACTCTGCCACGCATCATCGCACCGGTTGTTGTACTGATGGAACCTTTAACAGTCCCCAGTAGACTGATTCTGCCTGGCTTTTCTGTGTTGATAGAGCATGTAAAACTTTCTTGTTTTTTTTTATTTCAATTTTTTTCGTTTTTAAATTCTTTTAATTTTCAAAAGGGGTAGATTTCAACTATAAAATGGTATGTGCAGTAGACAGCCTTTAAACTGGTATTTTTGGCTTACCACCGGTAGAATCACATGTATGATGATGGCGTGTTCTTCAGAACGGCACTTAGCTCCGATTTCCTCAGCATGATTTAGCCAATAATGTGTTAAAAGTGCCATCAGAACCAACAAAATACATGCAATTTCCAGTTAAGTAAAATAAAATCTATATTTAGGAGTATAGCATGATCCATGTGGGTGTAAACAAGAGACCCATGTGGGTGTAAACAAGAGACCCATGTGGGTGTAAACAAGAGACCCCCTCTATGTTGAGCCTACATGCTATTTTACTAGGAAAGACATTCATAAAAAGCAAGTAAAAAAGCCTGAACACTAAGCTTAATCTAGGGTGTGGACAGACATACACAGACGTACAGACATATGGGCATCCACATGAATGCCAAAGTGATCATTACGTCAAACTTCCATTAAGGCCGGCTAGACAAAAATGAAGTCATAGAACAAGCGGAAAATGTGAATAAACACAGACGAGTGTTTACGAGGGGGAAAAAAAAAAAAGTGTTTCCAGTCAGCCAACCATTTCTAGCCCTTTTTCCCCAAATGGTAACAAAAAAAAATGGACGAAATTGATTTGTGCATCTAATTGAGGCAGTTTTTCCAAGTCCTTTGAAGCGCCTGAAATATTACTTGATTTATATATGTTTAATAAAAAAAAAAAAATGCCTACCCGAATTTTAAAACCAGTGCACTAGGAAACACGCATATTTTTGAGGGGGGGATGACTAAAAATGTATTAAACAAGTATCTATTACCTGCTACTAGATGCATAGTGTAAATTCTATCACTCTATGCAAGAAAAAACCTCTGTCTCAACTGCTTATACCAAATTTGGGGTGGTTTTATTTTCAAGAAATCAACTACGTAACCAAATTGATAAAATCAAACATGATGAATTTTCCAAATCGTACAGTCATGAAAATTTAACAATACAAAATTTTTTGAAACCCATCACACTGAAATGCAGAAGAAATAAAACATTCCTAAATTTAATGTCTACAGTAGTTACGTTTGGAAATCTGTATGCCACATAAGTTGCTAGGCTGAATCTCCATTAGTAACTAACTTTGGTATGTCAGTACATGTACCGGTAGGTGTAAATTGTCAGTGTTACATAATACTTTTTTTTGTCAGTCAATGTTAACAGATTATAAAATCAATTTCTATGATTTTTGTTCTTACTGTACAATAAGAACTATTATGGAGAATTTAATTTCATTTATTTTGTGGGTAACAAATATTCATTAATCCAACAAGAAAAAGTTGACATTCTTGTTATCTCCATGAAATCACACCTTTACTCCAAAGCCATACAATTTCATGAGAGGATAATTTCCAGAGCTATAGATAAGAATTAAATAAATTGTGTATTTTATTTCCTGGTGTGGAAGTGATTGAAATTCTCATTACAGTCATCAAGTACTGACATTTCAAGTAGGCATGAAACATCAGGAACTTTTCCTGGTAGTTTAGTTTATATTAGTCGAACATGCCATAATAAAACATGGACTGTGATTATGGCAGGAGCAATACGCTGACAGCTTTGGACTAAATGCTTAAAATAAATTGTTTTGCATTATTTCAACACACTACAAAATTTCCGTAGGTGTTTTTAGTCAATCTGTTTTAGTGTTGCACCTAGAGCATGGGCTCACGGGTTTCCCACAATTTTTTGTCATATGTCCCCCAAATCTTGAACCTGTGCACCCCTCTGGGTGAACTTTTTTGTCAAGGAAAAAAATTAAACAAATATGCCTACACTTTTCCTTTGCAGATGTGCATCCATGTCTATGTTGGTGCTAGCAATGGCCAAAGTCGCTAAAAGTGATAAAACCTGTAACATGGCAATGAATATCCATTTCAAAGCAATGAATCTGGCAATGAAAACATTCAAGGTTTGTGGTAGTCAGCCGAGTTGCTAAAGTCTTTGACCGCCGCTATTGTAACGTATTTTTCAGGTTAAAGTCAAACCTACGGCAGAGAAGATTTAATTTATTCTCAGGCTGAATTATTGAAAAAAGGTACCAATTTATGCAAATACACAATTTGTCATTTGATAAATGATTTAATACTTTTAAAAGAAAAAAAATTAAGAAAATATGGGTATTTATTATAATAAGTGCTAGTAGATAATGAGTGAACACTAAAGTTAAATGAGAGCAAGATCTGGAACAGAAAATTCCATGGTGCAGTTCATTTCAGGTTAACCAGATATTCAAACATGTTAATGTTTTCATGAATTACTTATTCACATGATAAAACGTTTATTGCAATAATGAAAATGTCAAAGGAAAATATGAGAAAGTTAAGGTGGCAACACTGTCTAAGTAAATAAGTTAATCTTTGTTTTCACTTCTAGTGCAATATGTACTAAAATTTTCCTTTGACCCTTTAAAATGTTGTGTATCCCCCAAATTTGGAGGGTGAGGGACACAGTGTCCCCTGACCTTGGGATCATAGGTATCAAGACCTCCAATTTCTGGTTGTACACTAAGACCAAATAAAAAAGTCTGCAGTTCTGGTTACCCAGCCGACCCTAATAAAAATATGGACATTTTAGTTTTGTTTTACAAAGGGACATAACTACAATTGAAGTTAAATTCAGGATGCGAATGATTCTTGTTTTCTAGTTTATGCTTCATCTGAATCAGTCTGGTCCTGACAAAACAAAAAAAGCAAAAAAAAAGTTTTTACAGTGAAACTCAAAACCGAAACCTCAGTATACCGGAATCCCCTCAAGACCAAATTTTTTTTAGTCACCAAATTTTCCTTCTTTAATATCATAATTTTTTCCCAGTAAACCGAAACCCCTCAACTCTGAATATCGAAACAAATTTTGATCCCAAATTTCAATTTTATGCTTTAAAAACCCTGATAAAACAAACTCGATTCAAAATTTGAACTATATTGTAGCTGCTAAATTCCTGATACACACTGGAACAGATTAATTATGGTTAGCAAGTACTGTCGTGGAGTGATCTGTGAGACAAAGACCAGGAAAATGTCACAAGGGCATACAAGGTTAAAACAATATTTGACAAGCGCGCCAAAACACATTAGGGCCAACAATAGGCTAATCTGAAGTCTTTGCACCATACATAAGAGCCAGCTTTAGGGGCGAATTATTAATAACTAAATACGTGTAGGTAAGCCATTAAGAAAGACTATGTTTATCTGCTTATTATCTACCGCAATTGTGTTTGATGCTATTCATATGTACACATGATCAATAGAACATTGTTTGCTTGGTTTTTTTAATTAAATATAAGGGTTTTATTAACCAGGCATGTGGCCTCACTTTTGATGCTTTGGCGATGGAGACAGACAAAGCAGTATTTTAAAAGTCAGATTCATTCAATGACATACCATTAAGTATTAGATCATATACAGCGATTAAAAAACTTCACGATTGGCACAAGAAATGGAGTCATTAACACTAGCCACACTAGTGAAAGATAGATGTAAGAAAACGCAGACAACGCTCAACACCTTCTTCAAGCCAGGATCTTGATTATATGGAGTATTTAAACATTGCGGAGTATCATTCATAATAGTAATGAAATTTTTTCAAAGTTATAAAAGTATCTCATTCCTCAGATGTTTCTTGTGACTAGGACTGTATTTCTATGTGGAACAACTGTATTTATTTATATGACAAGATGTGATTTTTGGAAGGAACATATATTGCTAAGCCAATTCTTCATTAAATACATTTAAAAAATAAACAGCTTTCTTAATTTTGTGCACTCTTACACACACAGACACTGATGCTCTCATAATTACATTCTCTCATTCTCGTCCTATAAGCACTTAGAAAAAGACTTTTTTTTCACATATGCAAAAACCTCAGTAAACCAAAAACTTTTCAAAACCAAAAAAAAATGTGGGCCCCAAGGGTTTTTGATTTGAGGGCTTTCACGGTACCTACCTACCCTAAAGTTTTTTTTAAATGTAACCAGAACCACACATGATTTTTTATTTGGCCTAATCTTTACACGAGTCAAAAAGCTCACTAAAAACTTCCCTAAACCATTTCATCTGTAATCTAGTCTCTTTGATAAACTGGCCACTTGTTTAGGTCATCAAGCTAATTAGTTGGTCACATGATAAATTCTTGAATTCTGATTGGCTAACTACATGGATATATTGTAGGACAGTACTCATTTATCCTTTACTACAGGACACTATTCCTGGCTTCTGTCATTACACCTTTTCCAGTGGGCACTATTGCCAGGCACAGATGTCATATAAGTCATATTATATCATGTGAAATACTAAATCTATAATTGCCTTGTCCCTTTGAAACTTTTTTCCTACAGTGTTGTCTGGTGGAGTATAGTTTATACCCCCCTAGACAACTCAGCAGGAGAAGGCAATAATATAATTTAAAAACTCTATACTGGACACCTCCATAAATCAGCCAAACTTTTGATCCCAATTACCACATATACTCGCTTATAAATCGAGCCCAAGCACAAACTGCACAGACCCTGATCTGCCAGCACATACTGCAACTGCAGATCTGGGTCTATACAGTTTATTAGGAGTAATCAGTAGAACAAACAACACAGACTCTGATCTACCAGCACATAATGTGATGGCAGATCAGGGTCTATGTTGTTTGCAGTTTGACTCAACTTATAGACAAGTATATATGGCAACAAGGTCTGGTTTAAGGAAGTTGTACTGTTATACAAGTCCTTTTTGGTCAAACAAAAGTCATGTTTTAACAGGGTCTATTCTGGAATTGGAAATGAAGGGGGAAATCCCACCCACCCACCCACCCCCAATTTGAAAACAATTGGGGAAATTTTCTAAAATTAGGAATGATTTAATGAATATAAAGGTAAGGCTTGAAAATATAATTCATGATTTTCAAATGATAAGTTGATTTTTCAGCACATTTTTAGAAATTAGTACGTATTCCACAACTGCACATCCCGGAACACACCCTGGCTATAAGCTGCTGCTGTGCAAGTAAATATTTAAGGTTTACATAAAACGGTCTGATTTATACAAATGTATTTTATACTTAATGAACAACTAGACATATAATTTTTCAATTTACAGAAGAAAAAAACAAACAATCAGAATCTACTGAATATCAATTAATTTGTGTATTGACTAAATGGTACTAATTTAAACTAGACTTAATTAATCTGTTTATTGACTAAATGGTACTAATTTAAACTAGACTTAATCAATTTGTTTATTGACTAAATAGTACTAATGTAAGCTAGACTTAATGTGTTTATTGACTAAATGGTACTAATTTAAGCTAGACTATCAATTTGTTTATTGACTAGATGGTACTAATTTAAGCTAGACTCAATTTGTTTATTGACTAAATGGTACTAATTTCAGCTTGATGTAATCAATTTGTTTATTGACTAAATGGTACTGATTTCAGCCAGACTTAATTTGTTTCTTTATTAAATGGTACTAATTTAAGCTAGACTTCATCAATTTGTTTAATGATTACATGGTACTAATTTAAGCTAGACTCAATACATTTGTTTAGTGACTAAATGGTACTAATTTAGCTAGACTTAATCAATCAATTTGTTTATTGACTAAATGGTACTAATTTAAGCTAGATTTAATCATTCAATTTGTTTATCGACTAAATGGTACTAATTTAAGCTAGACTTAAAACAAAATATTCTTGTGCCATGAGTGTAGCTAGAGCGATTTTAAAATGTACACAAACTTTGTGGCTTAAGCTCTGAATGAAGGGTGGGTACGGAAGGGGATCTCCACCTCCCACTGGTGGGTGGCTGGAGGTGCCTCCCCATGAAGAATTCTGAAACAAATGAGAGGTTAATGGTTCATTCTGGTGAATCATAAATGGACAAGAGCTGGTATGATGTCCATAATTTTTCATTCTTCTTTTTTTTTATTCACCTTTTCTTGTTTTTTTCAGATCGATTTGTACGCAGCTGCATACAGAGGTAGCTATGCCAATATATTAAATCGGACTTAAACCAGGCAAGTAAGGGTAATATAAAAACTAAGGAATAACACATTATTATAGTTCTTTCCAGCCTTAACTATTATTATCTAGTAAACATGTGCCGTAATTCTCTGAAGCTAAGTCAAATGCAAATTGATGATACAAATATAAAATAAAGTCTGTCTGTAATGTACTTAAATATATGTATTATATAAAACTGCAGGTGTTGATTTCTTAAGAGTGGATAAGGAAGGCAAAAGTTTACTAGGGCACAATGGGGTCTAATTGAATTGTTTCAATTTGCAGTAAAAATTCAAATCTATCTGAATTGTAGTTAAATAATATAATATAAATATAATATTATTTTCACTACATAAAACATGTGTTATGAGAACAGGGGCAGCTAACTGAGGACCTGGGGGGAGGGGGGAGATGGGGGGTGAAGGTGGGGGGAGGGGAGAGGAGGTAGTTAATTGCTGGTAATAAGAACAATATGGTACAGTAATACTGCATCTGCTAATGTGTCATGTCCACCCTAATGCAAGGGTCAATCAGATTAAAATTGAGATATACATATCAATAATTAGATCTGACAGGCATGAATACCAGGTCATGTTATGCTGACTTTTTTTTTTACCAACCAAACAGCAGCTTTAATATGGCTGAAAGTGAAAAACATCATTCAGAACACATGGGTGCTGTCACTAACTCTCCCAAGACAAAGCAATGCTTTATCTGATGGACTACTAAAAAGTAAGTGGACAGGGAATTCCAAAGGACAGCGGAACACAAACTTTGATTGGTGCTTGACAGATCTCCATTATGTCTGAGATCTAGATTTTAATCAGATTGTTGTAACAGCCTAGTCGAATCTACTGTCACAAAATGTATTGTCAGATCGAAGTCTACAATGTTTGTTCTACAAATGATTTCCAGTAAACTGTAAAACCTGGTCTCGTATTCTTGAAACATTTTGAACAAAAAGTTTTGAACCACAGAATTTTTAGATTTTTCTTAATTTGGGTCCCTCTACTAGACTGCCAAATTTGCATGACACGTGCACCGTAAGTATCGTATCTAATTTGGGGGATTTGAGCCAGAATTTGTGGGTGTACGATGCCTCAAGCCGGGTGAAATGGTACACTGGTCAGTACTCTTTCTTAGTGGAGGCCCCGGGTGGCCAAGTGGTCTAAGGTGCTCACCTTTACAGATTACTCACACCTTACTTCTGTCCACGTGGGATAGAATCTTGGCTTGGCCAACATGGGCATATGAGAAAGCTTGCCAGTAGCTTCCCATAGGTTGGTGGTTCTTCACAGGTTCTTCCTCCACCAAATATACTGGCTGCCATCTATAGCCTATCATGTGCTGAAAAGTGTTGTTAAATCCATAAAACCAAACTCTTCTTATCACTAATCAGCTATTTCCAATGGTCTCCATACAGAGGTTACATGGACTGGCAGACCTGATACAGGTTACAGCAAGATTATGGTACAATCAAAGGATGAACAAGCATGTCAGCTTAACTGCACTAGATGATCAAAGTCAGTGCATTTTATTGCCTTACACCAAGGCCAGTGTGTAATTAACTCCTAAATTATAGACAGCCACAAGACCATATTGCAGAAAAACTGGTTCTGACAATGCAGCACACTGTTAAAGCTTCAGTGGGCACAAGGTCAGACCTTGGCATTCAATATTTATAATTTCATTTATAGCCTGTTTCAAGCTTTCCAATAAGTGGCCTCCAGCATGCATTGCATAGAATGAGCAGATTAGACTTTTGGATTTTTGGCATAGGAATATGGTTGGGTTTGATGTTTTACAGCACAGCAACACAAGTAGGTTACTTAGTGCTGAGGCAACTTAATAAAGTGTCTTGCCCGAGGATACGCCATGGTCAATCTCATAGTATGATTCAAACCACACCCTTCTGGTCTCGAGTTCAGCATGCTAATCGCAGAGTCATTGCAGACCCTGCCTCCATTATTCGCCTCTTATTATGCACAGTTTGGAGCATCGGGCCTTTTCTACATCTCTTCATCCCTGAGCCAACAAAGCACAAAGTGGGTGAATAGGAGTAAGCAAGAACTATGTTATGTGGTCACATCGTCAGTAATTCCAATGCATAAGTAGGAGCTGAAAAATAATGTTCAGCATGGAGATAAATCACCGTAATTTGTAAAACCATTAAATCAATGTGTGCTTTTAACACATGTAAATACTAATAAAAAGTTTTTTTGCTTAAAAAATTTCATGATGTAGGTTGAAAATTCTCATTATCTCATTAACCCCTGTCGCCACAATAACTCATTGCACTTTGCTTCCCTCATCTCGAGAGTGCCAAAATAAATGGCACAGTTTACCTTGCTTGAATCCCGGGCGCCTCGTTTGAGTGGCAGTATTAGTCTAGGCCTGTATCCCGCATGATGAGTTAAAGCAGTACAAACCATTGGTTGATTCCAGACTATTTCCTAATTATGCAGGCAGTTTGACCAATCAAATTTAAGCTTACATAGATAGAGGAAACATTGCAGCACAAAGGGAAAAAATTTTGACTTCGAAAGCGCCAGAAATGTAGTTTTTTGGGGGTAAAACTAATTTTAATTATGCAATACTTACCCATCACTATTATATAGCTTTATTCCTTTTTCGTGTCGAAAAACTCGTCCGTTCGATGTGAAAACATTCTCCCACTTAAAGTGGAGAATTTGTCAACAAGCCACGTCACGCCCGTGCATCTCTCTGCGCCTGCGCGAACATTCATCTTTTTCATAGACGAAATTACGCCAGGGCATCAGAGCGGGGTGGGAGGAGGGCATTTGATAATAGTGATGGGTAAGTATTGCATAATTAAAATTAGTTTTACCCCCCAAAAAACTACATTTTAATAGCAGCAATACATTTACCCATCACTATTATATAGCTGAATTTGTCAGTTAGGTGGGTCGGCTGATGTTAAACTGATCAAAAACAGAGGAAAAATGTAAACTACTCACCATTTGAGGGGAGATGTCCACTTTACTATTTGCTGGAGTCCTTCTGGGCCACATGTTGTGCCGCAACTATGGGACCCAGAGAAAATATGCCTGCGCTTTGATGTGCTAATGAGCGGAGGTAGAAGGACGAAAAGGTAGTATGGGATCGCCAAAATGCTGCCTTCATGACGTCCTCCAGAGAAGAGTGATTTAGATAGGCCCATGAGGCAGCGACGGCTCGAACCTCATGGGCTTTTAGTTTCATAAAGGAAAGGTCTCTATCAGTAAGGGACTGGTAAGCTCTTTTAATTGTGGTGACAATCCACCTTGAAATCGTGGAGGCCGAAATATCAACGGAGCCCTTAAGAGGAAGGAAAAGACGTTTCCTGCCCTTTCTTTTCACTTTTGAAGCATTTAGATAGAAACGCAGTGCCCTAACTGGGCATAAGAGCCTATCTTGATCATCCCCAGCACAGATTCGACTAAGACTGGGGATCTCTATAGGTGATGGAGCTACCGCAGGTAATTGATTTTTGGCTAAAAATCCTGGCTGACAAAGGAGGGAAACGGATTCAAAATTGCCATTAAAACGGAGACAGCCAGTGTCCACCGACAATGCATGAATCTCGCTACGTCTTCTCGCAGACGCCAAAGCGAGTAAAAAAATACCGTCTTGAGTGTGAGATCCTGAAAGGATGCCTCACTCAATGGTTCATAGGGGGTTTTTGTTAAGGACCATAAAACACATGATAGATTCCATCTAGGCGTCAGAGAGCGAGTGACAGGTCTCTGTAGCTCAAAATACTTAATGAGATCGGCAAGGTGTGGATCTGAACCAATCTCCGAGCCCTGAGAGAATTTAAGTGTGTTAGAAATGGCGGCTCTATAGCCCTTGATAGTAGATACTGAACATCTTTTGTTCTCGAAAAGGAACAAAAGGAAATCAGCAATGGCAGTTATAGAGGAACAGCTGGGATCAACACGTTTCCTACTGCACCAATCACAGAAGATTCTCCACCTGGCATCATAGACCTTGGATGTAGAAGCTCTCCTGGCCTGAATGATGCAACTGGCAACCCGGCCCGAAAACTTGTTCTGGCGGATAGATCGCTTGAGATGAACCAAGCGTGAAGGTGGAGAATGTGTGGGCTGTTGTGTAGGAGGGAGCCCCTGTTGACAGAAGATCCCTCCGGTGAGAGAGAGATCTGGGTTGATCTATCAATAGATCTAGAAGATCGTTGAACCACGATCGTTGGGGCCATAACGGAGCTATGAGAATGATCCGGGCAGTGGAAGTTCTTACTTTTTGCAGAACTTGGGGAAGCAATTGGAACGGTGGGAAGGCGTATGCGAACAGACGATCCCACTGGAACGCGTCCACTGCCCACGCTCTCTGGTCCGGGACTGGGGAGACGTAAAAGGGGAGTCTGTTGTTGAGCCTGGTCGCAAACAAGTTCACGAGGGGCCTTCCCCATAGTGAGAAAAGGGACTCTGTCACTTCGCGGTGAAGAGTCCATTCTGTGAGAACTGATTTGCCTGACCTGGACAGACTGTCCGCTAAGATGTTCTTTTTCCCTGTGATGTGGCGAACTCGGAGGGAGATGTTCTCCGAGGTAGCCCAGCGGAGGAGGTTCCAGACCTCCACGCAAAGAGAAGGGGCATGTGTGCCTCCTTGACATCGGAGATACGCTACGACGGACGTGTTGTCGGAGGAGACCATGACACAACGACCTCTTACTCTGTCGACGCACCCTTGTAACGCTAGAAAGACAGCCTTCATTTCTAGGTTGTTTATGTGGAGGGACGACTCGTGTAGGGTCCAAAGGCCCTGAAGAGTTATCCCCTCCGGCTCTAGATGAGCACCCCAACCGGAATCTGACGCGTCGGCGAACAGGTAGGAGTGGGGATCCGGAGCGTGCATGGGGACCCCAGCTAGGAATCTGTCTCGATTCATCCGCCATCGCAGATGATGGAAATCTGGTCCTAGACAAATCAGAGCTGATAGAGAATCCTTGTGTGGTTTCCACCTTGCAAGTAGGAGAAACTGTAGAGGGCGCATATGGAGCCGTCCTAAGGGAACCAGATCTGCAGCGGCGTTCAAGGTTCCCAGTAGGGATAGGTAAAGGCGAGCAGACAACACGGTTTTTACTCGTAGTGTCTCTAAGAGTGCCAGGATTCGATCTATACGCTCTCCGGGAACCCGGACTAAGTTCTGGTTTGTGAGGAAGTTGATTCCTACATAAACGAAGTCTTGGGATGGAATCAGTTCTGACTTCTCGAGGTTGGGTAAAAGACCCAATCGAGTTACTGTGGACCAACAACGGAACAGATCCTGATGGAGGGACTGAACGTTGTGGATTAACCAGTCGTCGAAGTATTGGAGGAAAAGGGTTCCCCGTACTCGTAGATAAGACGCTATTACTCCCATAACTCGGGTGAAAACTCTGGGTGCGGAAGCTATTCCGAACGGCAGAACCCGGAATTGAAAAACTTCCTGGTCCAAGCAAAACCGGAGATATTTCCGATGAGGTGGAAAAATCGGAATGTGAAGATATGCATCTTGAAGGTCGATGGAGACCGCCCAATCCGATGGCCGCATCGCATTTCGGATTGAGGAGGTGGTCTCCATCTTGAAATGTTCCTCCAAAAGAAAACGGTTTAAGGGGGAGAGATCGATAATAAGGCGAAATTTCCCACTTTTCTTGGTGACCAGGAAGATTCGGGAGTAGAATGCAGGAGACTGATCGTTCAGGACCCTCTCGACTGCCCCTTTTTGTAAAAGGGTATTTACCTCTTCCCTTAGTTTCACCAGATTGGACTGATGAAAGAATACGGGGGTCCTTGATAGTGGAGGTTGTTCCAGACACTGAATACGGTAACCCTCGCTTACAAGAGAAAGGACCCACCCATCGTCCGTGATACTTGCCCAAGCCTCTGAAAAGAGGCCTAGGCGAGCCCCTACGGGGATGTTTGGGAGAGGAATGGATGGCAGGAGAGGGTGCGAGTCCCTAGGGCCGTCCCCCCCCTCCTTCCTTGGGAAAGGAAGGTGGGTTGTAGAACTTCTTCCTAGGGGCTCCTCGGCGTCTAGGTCCACGTCTAGGACGTGACTAACGAGGAGGTCTAACTTGAGGTTGTGTACTATATTGAGGTTGTGCACTATATTGGGGCTGTACCTGCTTAAAGAATTTAGCAGGTGGCCCCTGAGGTCGATGCACATTAGTACGCTTCCTGGCCGATTGCGATGGGCCAGGTGCAGTTGTGAAGGACCTATGTTGATGGTCCTTCAAATCTTGTGAGGCCACAGTGGGGATGAGACCTCCGAAGAGACTCTAAGCTTCCAAAGGAGCAGCCCTTAGAAGGTCTTTACTGTGGCTAAGTAAGACCCTCGAGGAGTCCAGTGCAACATCACGATGGATGTGTAGGAGTTACGCTGAAAGGGCCATTGCAATAGCGAGTGAATGCCGAGATGTCTTGGCAACAGCTTCCAGCACACGCTGTAATGCGGCTGGATTCAGAGAGGCCTCCCTCAGCATACTAAACGACGTAGCTGAGAAGAGGTCCACATGAGAAGCTATGGTGGTCAGAAGACGGACCTTCTGCTCAATGGCTTCGATCGTCTTAATAGGAAGGCGTGCCCAGGTTCCCATTGTCAAGCCGACATGAGATGCATCTGCATCCAATTGAGGAGGTTTAACAGGCCACTTCGGGGAATGTACCCGGTAACGAGAGGCAGAGACCATAGGTCTTAAAGTAGAGGCTGGGACAGCCCACCCTTTGCGCCGTCTAGCGATGTCCTGGCCTGAGGAGAACCTCTGTGATATTTCCTCAGTTGTAGAGGAATGCGGAAGGAGCAGAAGATCTGATTGTGGTTGAGCCCCGGAGATCTTTTCCAAACTGGAGAGGATCTTCTGGGACTGTGTACCGGACGGTTTCGGGCACAAATCCGTAGGTAGTAGGCGGTAAACTTCATTTACCGCCTTATCAAAAGACCATATCTCTTCCGCTTCCTCTGGTTGAGGGAAGCTGGGTCTAGTTGCTTCCAGTTCGTACTCGTTGGAATCGACGATGATAGATAATGCATCATCATCTAGAACACTCCGAGCAGGAGGGTGGCCGGGCGACACAATGTCCTTTGGAGATAGTAACAGAGGTGCACTATGCGCCATTTCCCGTACTTGTTTGTCATGCTGAGTAGGGGCTCTATGTGTTCTAGATGTTCCAGGAGAAAGACGAGACCGCTTGTCTTTCGTGGATGATGCTATGCGTCGGGTTCTACTAGTGGATGCTACCTGGCGAGGAGGCGATGGCGGAACACGAGCCGCAACATCGTTTCTACTCAGAGTCCAGGGTCCAGTAGCCCAAGGGGGCATAAGGGGCCAATTATTATGAGATGTTGGTCCCCACATCCCGTACGGATTCATTGGTATAATAGGGAAGGGGGGGATACCGATCCGATCCCCTTCCCTGGTCTGCGACCTTCCATACGACGAGGCCTCTGATTGTTGATCAGTGTGACGTCGGTGACCGGTATGAGAAGACCGGTGGCCTATGACCGGTGACCGGTATTGGATGACCGGTCACCGGAATGATGTGACCGGTGACCGGTGATCAACCAAAGACCGGTGACCGGTACCGGGTACCTGGTGACCGGTCACCCGGCATTGACCGGTGACCGGACCGGTCACCCGACACTGACCGGTGACCGGACCGGTCACTGGTCAGTGACCGGTCACAAGACATTGACAGGTGACCGGTGGACCGGTCACCCGACACTGACCGGTGACCGGTCAATGACCGGTCAGAAGACATTGACCGGTGACCGGAAGACCGGTCACCCGACACTGATCGGTGACCGGACCGGTCACCGGTCAGTGACCAGTCAGACGACATCTCAGATGTCCATCTGTCTTCATTACTACCCAAGGTGCGGTGTACCCCCTCCTCAAGAGGGTGCGACACGCTACTTTGGGAATGTTTGGAGTGGTATACTTCCTTCCTGGTGGAAGGAAGTAACACACTACTGCTCTTTTTCGTCTTCTCCCTTCCCGGGAGAGGCGATTTACTCTTGGAGCGTTCACTGGCCCCTACAGGAGGGACCTCAACTATGTCCGGGGAGGCTGGTGCAGGCTCTTGGGGCCCCGGAATGTTCTTGTGAACTAGAGTGGCCTTCTTGCTGTATGTTGCCTTAGTCTGAGTACCTGTAAAAGAAAATCCAGAGAAATCAGACGATGAGGGGGATTTAACTATTTTTTTCCGCCCTCTATAAGTACGCCTGGAATCAGCAAGATTCCAGGTTTCATTGGTCCAATTTGTACAGATATTGCAGCGACTGTTCCGCTTACACTTGGAACAGGTAAGACAGTCTGAGTGTGTATCCCATGGGGCCTTCTTATGGCCACACTTACCTACAGACTGATTTGCTGGCATTGTTTCTTTTTATCTGAAATAAATATTATCTGAAATAAATATTATTGAAATATCAACCAATAATAATAACAACGTGTAAACTCACCTTTAAAATCTACACGTAGAAAACTCACCTTTTTTTTTGGTACGTCGCGTCCTCTATACATACCCGTTCACCATATACCTTGCGGGCTATCTGCACCACAGTGGTTAGTTTGCTACAGGTAAACAATATACATATATATGTTCTTCCCAAGAGATATTAGAAGCTAGTTCACTTGACAAGCTTTATTGGTCTCAGGAAAGTACAAGAAAAGCATGCGACGCGACACGCGTAGATAATAAAGAAACAATTGAAATAGTAGGAGAATAATATATAAATGAAATATTAATTCTGTAAAATTATGCGCCTGTTAATTGCGGCGCTATCACAGTTGTTCTATGTCGCGTTGTGATGACATAGACGACTTACCGTGTACCTGAAAAGAAACAAGATATATTGTTTACCCTAACCCCTCTAAGGGTAGAGTACACGTGGAGAACTAGAAAAACTCTTCCTAGAACTAAACACTGACGAATAGCGGCATAAAACACATATAGCCGAGACGGACAACTGTAACACAGATGAATTTAGAAGGAGGGAAGTCCGAAATGTAGTTGAAAACCGCAGCAGACAATTTTCCTCAGGTTACGTTTTTGCAACACAACCACCAGGTATGGCGTCCATGAAAAAGATGAATGTTCGCGCAGGCGCAGAGAGATGCACGGGCGTGACGTGGCTTGTTGACAAATTCTCCACTTTAAGTGGGAGAATGTTTTCACATCGAACGGACGAGTATTTCGACACGAAAAAGGAATAAAGCTATATAATAGTGATGGGTAAATGTATTGCTGCTATTAAAATAGTTATTTAGACTTGAAAATGATGCAAAATGACAAGAATCAGCCACTGGAAGTAGAAACATACCTGACAGACTCTGATGGAGATATATTCATTTATGTGTGGATTAAACCATATCTTGTAGATCTTTTGAAGAATTGGTAAATAAAGACTTGCTTGTGTTTGGGAAAATGAATTTAGTTAGCATGAGTGTACATAATTCAGAGTTTGTTCAAAGTGTTTCTTTAGTTTTTAAATGTTTAGTGGAGAATTCTAAGGAAGAAAGGTAAGTAAAGTGTGAGGAAAATATGCAGTTTTCACACGAGGTTAAAGTTTGTAAGAGAGATGACAAATGGAATTTCTGTGAATTATTTCATGTGTTGAAGGTTTTAATTATTCGGTGTGAATTCATAATGGATTTTATGAATTTTTAATGACAAAAGAAGCAAATTGGTAAGTAAATAAAAAAAAATTTGCCTTTATGGATGAGTTTTTTTTCTGCATGCTGCATGAAATTTATACCATTATCTACATAATTTTATTGAGAACAGCTGTGCCAAACTTTAGCTTAATTGAAGGAATACAAAGCAAAAAATAACTAATTTATTTCAAGTAGCCCCCTCTGTAAAAATCAGCAAGTCAAGTACTGTCAGTGAGTCTCAGGGATACAGCTACTGGTAAGGCTAACACTGCTCTAGGTGATCCCTCTGCAAGTATGCTGTAGGGAAAACCTAGCTGTTTGGCTCAGGGGTTAATGCGTTAACAGTGAAATTTCTTAGCATTATAAAAGCATCAACTTGCTGTGCTTTGTCCTCCAGTGTGGTGGCATTCTGAACTAGAGCTGGATCGGTATAATGATAAACTGGTATAGATTGATAACTGTGATAACTGTGACAATGAAAAGAAATTTTACTGTTAAAGACCATCTTTATAATCTGCTGCAAAAGAGATACAAATTGGAAACTTTTTAAATTTATTTTCTTCAATCTATGATAATGTACTCCCTCGTCCAAGTTATAAAAGTGCATTGCAAAGTTAACTTCAAACAAAGCCATGCAATCAAGGTAGATACTGAATTGTAATATACAAAAACACAAAAATATATTATTTAGTTATTATCCCCCATGCTTTCAAAGAAGTGTGGGGATATGAATTGTTATACAATCCATACATATGTATATACTGGTGCTTAGTTACAGATTAGACATGTACATTTATAATATCACTGATACCATATATACATGTATAATGTCTCTGATATATACATGTATGTCTGATATATACATTTATAATGTCACTGATATACACATATATAATTTAACTGAGATATTCATGTATAATATTAATGTAGTCGTATACAAGTACAATACATGCGTCACGTATTACAGAAAATCCACATTTCCGCTGTGAAAATTAATATGTCCACCCTGTTGTCTTTCAAGGACCGAATATAGTGGTGATCATGGATTTCCACGTTTTGGCTCATAGTGTAAGATTTAAGTTTTATTGCCCCAAAGTCACAGCAGTATAACTGTAATAGCACTACATTGTGTGGAACTTACCTGTTGGCTACAGTACACAGTGCAGAAAGCTCTTTTTAAGTTGTGCATAATGCTATTTAATATTCAAAGACCACAACACATTGACATACATGTATTGTGAGAGATGAGAGTCTATGCTTGGGAAATAAACAAACAAAGACTTGTAATAGATAAATCTTCTTTACTTATTGCACTTGACACATAATAAAAAAAAAAACATGAAGTCTTGTTCAATTAATTGCTAAAAGTTTACTCCATGCACTTTTCAGTGCATCATTAGTCATGTTTTATGACTACACTATAATGTCATACTTTTAAATTTCACTTTTTTATGCTAATAATTGCTTTAAATGCTCTAATAGGTAAAAAAGAAAATAAGGAGGCAAACATAAATATTCTTGAACAAGATTTATGAAAAATTCTGTCTTTACAGCTCAGCTGTACAGGATCCAATTAGGCCAACAACCAAAAAAACATGCGTTTCCTATTGCACTGGTTTTAAAATTAGGGTAGGCAGGTAGTTTTTTTTTATTTAAAAAAACATTATATATAAATCAAATAATATTTAAAGCGCTTCAAAGTACTGGGCAAAACCGGCTCCATTAGATACACAAATCAATTTCGGCAATGTGATTTTTTTGAGGGGGGGGGGGAGTTCTAGGGTCGGCAACGAGAAACAGGGACGGTCGACCAGAAACGCCATAATTTTTTTGTGTGGCCTTATTTGAAATAGGTACTAAAGCAGAAAAGTAGGTCACTGTGACCTCCTTTTGAGAAAGTGATTAATATTTGTTGAAATGAATGCACTGGACCGATTACAGAATAGTATATTGATGCAGAGTAGTGCCAGAACTGGAGCTTAATACAAAACATAATCAATGGAACATTACAAACAGGTCACTGTGACCTTTTGCTAGCAATGACAGGAGTATTCTCTATGACCAATGTTAACTAGCAATTTCTTAATTTCCTCAAAATACAAGCAGAAAAATACAGATACTCATGCTGGACTGTAATATTTGGACAAGATAACTTCTCTCCCCTGCCAGAATAAGTCAAATTTGGTGAAAGTAGGGACAAGTCAGTGTAGAAGTTCAAAATTTATAAAGTTCAAAATAGTCACTTATCTTACTGCATATTTTCATTGTTCGATGATTAAAATACTAATGAAATACTATTAAAACTATTTTTTTTTTTTAAACGTTCAAACTTGTCATATTTTCCTTCACCACAGTTGTTGTATAGCACAGCTATTGAATACAATGGCAACCTCAAAAATCGGTTACAGTTGAAAATTGACAACTGTTTCCATAGTACAAGTCATCTTTTCATACATTTTTTTGAATAAATATTTGCTAAAATTATTCATTTTGTTAGTCATGGACCTGGAATCATAATTCACTTCCAACAGGGACACAAAAATTCTATTTTTCACTAATTTTTTCAAGGATCTTGGTTTGAATATTCAGCAGGAATTCCATAGATACAGAAACAATGTAATCTTTAGCATTTATAATCAACGAATTGGCACAACAATTTACCATAGAGCATAAAATTGATACAAAATTTGCCATTTTTTTACTTACATTATTGATATAAACTGAAATGAAACAACAGGGAAGTGGAAGGTGGAATGAAACAAGGTTTTGGTTTGGTTTGGTGTTTTATGGCACAGCAACACAAGTAGGTTATTAAGTGCCGAGGCAATGGGAGTAAAGTGCCTTACCCAAGGACACACCACGGTAGCTGCCCCAGGCTGGTCCGATGGTAGGATTCGAACCCGCACCCTTTCGGTCGTGAGTCCAGTACGCTAGACACTGAGCCACCATTGCTCCTTGAAACCAAGATACGGTGAAGTGAAATTCACCTTTTGGGTCTGTGTAGGCAAATAACGGAGCAGAAGGCAACTATTTCGCTCTGAATCACCCCATAGCGCTACCCCTGTGATTATAACCATCATAACAACATAATCATCATTGGAAAAGTGGTACAGTACTCCCTCATTATAACACTGTCCATGGGTGCCACATAATATACAGCCTTATAGTGAGACCACCTTATAATGAAGTGCATTATACACATAATTTCACTACTACATAAATAAATGGGATCCATGACCATACCCACCTTATAACAGGAATTGTGTTATAATGCAGGGCATTATAATGAGGGAGTGTTGTAGCTATGTGTTATAACAGGAATGGTCTTATAATGCATGGCATTATAATGAAGGAGTGTTGTAGCTATGTGTTATACAGGAATGGTGTTATAGTGCATGGCATTATAATGAGGGAGAGCTGTAGCTATGTGTCACCTATTGTTTACCAAGCAGACAAAAACTATTGAAGAATATGCAGTAACAAAACTGTTGAAGAATATGCAGTAAACTGTAGTGGGTTGAGAGAGAGAGAGAGAGACAGAGACAGAGAGACAGAGAGAGAGAGACAGAGAGAGAGAGAGGTACCACAAATTAAACATTCTGGAAAAGAAGTCTGCAGCTGTAGGCCAGGATCACTCTGACCATATCTTGTTACAGGGGTGCAGACATTTTGTCAAAATCAAGTTGTCCATGAACAAGTAAACGAAAAAGTTTACTTGTCTGTATAAAAGACTGACTTGTCCATATTTTCATACTTATAAAAAAAATAGGAAGACAGGATTGTTAAAATATTTACTTTTATTAAGCTGCACCATTTAAATGCAGGCAGTATGGATCTGTGACATGTCAGATATACTGGATATTTCAGCTCTTCTTATTTTTGCCAAAAGCTATACTTAGACTACAGAAGTGAGAAAACAATAAAGTTTACACAAACCTTTAAGTAATTTGTTGTTTTATTGTGGTGAGTCGGTGCGTTGTCAATTAAAACAAACAGAAAAGTAACTCTGAAAAAGTGAAATGGTCACAAATACAACAATCCACACTGGTTATTGAAGAGAACACTGATCAGAAGCTATGGCCTGCTTCACTTTTACTCTGGCCTTACTGTGCCCAATTTTATCAAAGACATCCTGCTGAAAGTTTACATCAACTGGCTCTGGCTGAGACTGGCTTGTACCAGGTTGTGCTTCAGGCTGAGAACTCAGCTGCTTGGCTTTATGGGTGAGATGCCTTGTTCCAGAACCTTTGTTTAACCAATGCATTAAACTTTCTATTGACTAAAAGTCAGTTAAACTAGTTCCACTGGCAACAATCCTCATCTGACTGATTAGATTTGTCTGACTGAGAATACTGCCAAGAGGTGTTTTAATCTGGTTTATAAAAAAAAAAAAACCTTTCAGACTCTGCTGTGGAAGGTGAAACTGTGAAAAGCAATTTTACCAGGGTCTTCACATGAACAAACTGTTGTTATTCGGATTCAAGAAGCTTAGAGAACTGCCAGTGGATGACCTAACTTTTGCATAGACAGTCTCATGATGGATTCCTTGGGGAAGCACTATCCTCCAGCCAATGAAATTTGTTGTGATGTAACCATCGAAAGATATCGCCTAAACCAGTACTGTTTGCTTCCATTGGTTTTATCCATAGAAGCTGCAGTTGGTTTCAGTCCTAATTGATACATTTCATCATACACTATGTCAATATAGAACGCACCTGGATGGTACTTGCTAGTATGTATGAATGGTGCTTGTGTAAACACCACTCAGACAAAACGGGAACTACTGCCCTTCAAGTTACAGGTCAAAGTTTACTTGCCCACAGACAAATAACCTTGCAAAGGTTGCTCATCCGTAAGAACAAATTTCCAACTATGACAATTTAAACAATGGAATTCTGCACTCCTGTGTCAAACAGAGTTGAAGGAGTTGGCAATCAAACACTCTCTGAGGATAAAGTGTGATGGCTTAATAGTGATCCAGCTAGAGAGAAATAAAAGGGCACTGCCAGCCCCCCTTGTTCTCTGAGCCCTTCTAGACCCTCCCCTCTGCCCCTTCATGAGTCCTCCCTTCTGCCTCTCTCCAGATCACCATAATACCAACTTAAAACTGTGTTTTTTCCCTATTTTCTCCACTTACTTTTCTTTTTAATTTAGGATAAATGTGTCTGTGCTTTTGTCTGTTCCTACTTCCCCCCAAAAAATCTGACATTTTATCATCAGCATCAATTCCTTTAATTGCGAAAAAAAACTGCTCCTTTGTCCCACAAAGTGCCCATTTCACTAAAGGTGCCCCTCTTCACTTCACTTCTGTAAGAAATTCATAGTTGGAACACTTGGAGTTAGCCTGCCAGAAGACATCATGTGCTTCCTATAGATCTGGAAAATCAACACACCTCAAGGTTGACATCCCTCAAGAACTTTCTATGCCTGACATAAACAGTGTGTGTATACAGCACCTCACTGACTTTGATATTAAAAATCAATTCAATTGAGGTATTAATGGCCTTATCAGAGTGAATGCAGAGATGGGCAAATTGGTATCAAAAACAATTAATTAATGGCAAAAGTAAGACCATTTAATGAATTATGACTGCACTTCTGAAAAATCTGACATGTTTGCCACAGAGAAAATTTTATCATGTGAATCAAAAATTACAATTAAATAAATTAAGCTAAAATGTCGCAACATCAAAGAGTAATATCTATAGAATGGTCTGTATTGCCTTTTATTATGACATTAGGATCAGGGAACAATAATGTTTGCAATAACGAATGCAAAAGCAAACTTCTTGACTTTGTACCAAATGAGTATATGTTTTCATCATAGACAACAATGTTAAGTGAACATCTGCTAAATGTTTTTTTTTTTTTTGGATGAAGTCATATAGTTTGGTTTTTCACCTAGTTGAAGGTGACACTTTACTATGTAGACAACTCAGAACTAACACAAGGAAGAATTTATCTAATCAGGCAAGAATATTAGATCCAGTGCAATTGAAAAGGATTGAAATCGAATGGGAGTTACAACTTCACCAGCTGATTGCAAACCCTTGGAATTCAGTCACTGAACAAGATTTTAAATAGCATCACAAAAGTTGCATATGAGTTTTCCTATATGGTGCATGCAAAAAGTCATAATTACAAGGTTCACAGTTACTGCCTGAATTATGAAACTGTAACACCCACTTTTTTGTTTCATTTCATCCAAATTTACTGTGCATTTCAGGCACAGAATTTAACAAATTTATGTTGCCAGAAGGACTAGTAGATTGAGAAATGTACTAGTCTTGCTGAATCTTCACTAGTCCCTCTCAAAAAAATAAAGCCAGTCACATAGAGATTTACTAGTCATTGGACTATTGAAATTATGAAAACTACTAGTCCAACAGCAAATTTAGTATCCTCTGGCTAGTTGACAAGCGCTAATTTTGACCCCAGCATTTTAGTAATGAAAAAAAAAGAAAAAAACATTAATGTGGAATTGTGGATGCTTTTAACAAAAGATTATTCTTTCTGCATTTGTATTTTTAAAAATCCTTTCACTATGTATTTTCCCTGTTTTTTTTTCAAGATAAATATTGAAGTATGAAAGAGAAAATTATGCAGCCTTTATATGGATACAAACATAAACCGGAAGCAAACTAACCACACTTCATTTAAAAAGGAGTAAAATGAAGGGACTGATGCTCCACTGGTCAAAAAGAATTTCCAGGAATTCAAGATAAGATCATTTCTTCCTTTTAACTACTGAGTGTTGAAACCATCTCTGATATTCTTCAGTGATAATGAAATTTTCAAATTAGCTGATGTGGTGGACATACTGGATGTCAGATTGGTACCAGTTTCATTTAGAACAAACTAGACATCATCATAAGTTTTGTGGTCAAAACCCAATGTCATAATGATCATCCATTCAGGTGGAGTAGTGACAACAAGATTCTCACAACACCCATCATGGCAGCCATATTGGATGAATGACAGGCAACATTTTCATTTAGGACCAACTAGGTATCATAAGAAGTCTATTGGTAAAAACCCCATGTTGATATAGCCATCCATTTGGAAGTAGAGATAGCAATATTTTCAATATAGCCACCAAGGTGCCTATATTGCGGGTTAGTCATTTTCATTTAAGACCAAGTACACACCACAAGAACTCATCTGACACAAACCCTATGTCAAAATGACTTTCCCTTTAAAAGGAGTAACTAAAACAAGATTTTCCAGATGGCCTCATATTATACTGAGATCAGCACCATTTTAATTTAAGATCAACAAAACATTATAAGTCTTTTAGTGAAAACCCCATGATGATATGACCATTCATTCAGGAGAAGTAGTGATAACAAGATTTTCAAGCTGGCCACTGTTATCTGATGGGTTACTAAAAATATGTGAATCAGGAATTGCAAAGGTCAACAGAACAAAAACCTTTATTGGTGCCTGTCAGATGAACTTATTGTAAGTAGATATCAATTTTAATATTAGATTGATCACAAGCCTTACCTGCAAATGATAGACCTGATACATAATAAGGGATTGTGACTTAACGTATATACTCGCGTATGATCCGATACCAACTGCAAACTGCATAGACCCAGATCTGCCGTCGCATAATGCGCCAGCAGATCTGGGTCTATGCAATTTGTAAGGACTACTCAGTAGAACAAAAAACATAAACCCTGATCTACTGGTGCATTATGCAATAGCAGATCAGGGTCTATGTTGTTTGCATTTGGACCCAGTTTATACGCGAGTACAGACGGTAAATCTATGGCAATATTTAGAACTTCCCCTTCTGAGAGCCTTTACAATGACGCAAATGAACAATCTCTTTGTCTCAGAAAAATGAAAGTTGCTCTTCAGTATACTACCAAACAAAATCATCTAATCCATCAAATACAAAACCTTGTATGCTCAGAAACCATATTTAATCCCGCCTTTTGTCATAATAATTCATCCTCATCTAGAAGCAACAAAAAATAAATCTTGCCAACACTGTACTGTAAAATACTCTATCCCCAAACGGCCACCCTGGTTATTAACTCCACTCCCCCTCCCTCCCAAAAATAATATCTGATTTTTGCAATTACAAAAAAGTCCTCCAACAATCCCAACAATCGTCCTGTTTTCAGAGCTAATTCAATGAATTTCAAAACCTCTTATCACAGCCATATGTGTCAGTATATATATCATTTGATAGATGGGGACAACACTGCAGCTGCTGCTTCAACACCATCTTGAGCCGGTTACGGGAATTATAGCTCTAATGAAATCTCTGAACTACATGGAAACCCCACAAAAAAAGAACAATTTCATCATTTTTTCTGACTCCTCTTCCACACAGAAAGCCTTACAAAACCTTTAATTTGACAGCCCGCTAATATCCGAAATTTTATTGGAATATGATTTGCACTTAAAATCTGGTACAAGTATTCTGTACTGTAGGCTCCCTCGTCACATTGGTGTTAAGGGTAATGAAAACGTAGTTAAAGCAGCCCTGCAGTCATTGTTTCTGAATGGAAAATTCCATATACTGATCTCAAATATGAACATATGGAATGAAAACTCCACAAACAAGCTTCTTAACATCAAACCAATTATTGGAGAGTGGCATCCCTTGTATTGGAGAGTAGACAGTGGAATCCCTTGTATAAAACAAATCAGAGATGACACGATATTGTACTCACATATAGGACATGCATATCTACCCCTGGCCCAGCATGCCTCCTGAAGGTAAACTTCGACCACAGTGCATACCTTGCCAGTGTCCATTAACACAGGAACATGTTCTTGTAAAGTGTATTGACTTCCATCCAGTGCGACAAGTTTTTTTTTTATCTGAACTCAATTAAGAAGCTTTATGATGACGTACATGTACAACCAGTGAAAATCTTGGAATTTTTTAAGGAATACAGTTTATATAACAAATTGTGACCCTATTTTAAATATTTCCCTTTATCTAACATTTGATATACTTTTTCAATGCTCTATTACATCTTTATCTATATGTTTGGATTTATTTGGAAGGGTTTATCTTCTAAATTATTTTGGTTGTTGCAATTTTAATCTTTACATTTTCGGAACCTAATCTTTAATTTATGCTATAAAGTCATAAAGTCATGATTGTGCTGGTGTGCCAATAAACCCTATACATACATATTGGATTACTAGTCCTTATATAACACCCATTCATCTTTGCCCTAATGTTAAGCCGTCTTCATCTGCACATTTTTTTCCCCCATTTCTCTCCACCTGATATCTTGTTTGTAGGTTGTTCTATTTTATTTTTCTTTAATTGATCTTAGACTACAGTAATACCAGTTTTGAAAGACATCTGCTATGAGAGAGCACCTGTCTTGAAAGACCACTGCTATGAGAGAGCACCTGTCTTGAAACCAGATTCATTATGCACAGATTTATTGACTACACATGTATAGTGTTATGACCTGTCATGAGAGACCACCTGTCTTGTGAGACCATGACTTTTTGGCAGAGTGGATGGTCTTTCAAGACAGGTTTTACTGTATTTGTTGATACAAACTGTGCAAGGCTATAAATTCATTTTAAAAAAAAATGTTTTTACCATTGCATGTGCAAGGCTATACATTCATAATTTTGTTAATCTTTTAACAGCGAGGTTTTAGTTTTCATTCTTGCTTCAATTATGTTCCGCAATTTTTTTACTGAGGAATTTTTTTTTGGTAATGTTCAATTTCATTTCCCTTGAAGAAAAAAGGAGGATTAGTGTGTATTAGGAATAAAGGGTTTGTTAAAATTACATTATTTCTTTAGCATGCTTGCAACAGATATTGTAACTGCACTTGTTTTACCCCTGACGTTATGAGGTTGGTAAAACAATTTTGACATGCATAACCTTCTCAAGTGACAAATAAACCACTGTGATGCAAAACTAAACACATGCCACATCTGTGTCTCCAGATTTTAGCATACTGTTTACATTTTGTAGTGCAAGAATAAAATTGCTTCTGATGTTACTTCCATGGCAACCATATGAAAATCTACTTCTAACTTCTCAAAATGGTTGAGAAACTTATAAACAAATTTAGCAGAAATGAATTTATAGAACATGATCTGTCAAGTTTGTGCCCATTGAAGATTGGTTCTCTAGAAACAATATGGCTCCCATAGTAACTAAGTCTGAAATTCATCTTTCTTGAGCTCGAACCACACACACACACATAAATCCATATAGCTGGAACAAATTACAACCACTGAATTTTGGCGAAGGAGGACCTGAGATTTTCTTTTAGAGTGTTGGAAAAAATATTCTTCTTTTACCTCAAGAATTTTTTTTTCTCTAATCAATATAATGGCTATAATGTTTTTTTTGTTTGTTTTTTTGTATAAATCGGAGCAAGATTATTTTTTTTAAGTAAGCTGATAGTTGTCCCCCCAAAAAAATCCTAGGCCTTCCCACTCCACCCTCAAAAATGTAATGGTCAGTGCCTTATCAAGTTTTAGCACCATTAGGCCAACAACAAAAAAATGTGTTTCCGCTAACCCAACCAACCCTATTTTTACCTGCTGACCCTATGTTTTATAAAAATAAAAAATTGTCAAAAGATTAAGGTAATTTTGATTCATTTTGTTGATTTCCCCCATTGGCAATTTTAAACACAAAAAAAAAAAAAAAAAAAAAAAAAGGGGAGGGGAACATTTTTAAGGCATCAGTTTTTATTTGATGACAGTATCATTTAATAAAATTGTGTGATAAATAACTTGTAATGATTAACAATGAAACTTAGATGTTTATGTTCATTTTCGGCACAGTGGCAGTGATCATGTGCTATGACAATGGCACTACATTATATGCATTAGAAGTGGATGTACCATATATATTCACGTATAAGCCGGGTCAAAATGCAAACAACACAGACCCTGATCTGCCGTCGCATAATGCACTGGCAGATCAGGGTCTATGTTGTTTGTTCTACTAATTTGTTCTTACAAACTGCATACACCCAGATCTGCCGGCGCATTATGCGATGGCAGATTTGGGTCTATGCAGTTTGTAGTTGGTATCGGATTATACATGAGTATATACAGTAACTGCTGAAACATTACCAATGATTACTGAAAACTGCATTACCGCCATTGTACAAGTATAACTGGTTAACACTTTTAATAACTAAATAATCAATGAAAAAGCATCTCATTGCTCAATTGCAAAATGGGGTTTAAAGTGCTTCATTATGGTGGTTGCTCTAAAAGTCAAGCACTTACATGATCAGACTAAGCTGTCTTAATAATAACGAATGTTCCAGATTTTGTTATGTTAATGACAAACTGACTGTGCAAAATTTGGCACGCTCACTTGCTAATTTTTTAAAGAGAAAGAGGAATTAAATAAATTTAGAAGGGATTCGTGCAGTCGCACATCTTGGAGAAAGCATTGCCGCTAATGATACCTTCATAGCCAATCTTCTTTTTTAAGCTATTCATGTCAATAATAATAACTGAGCGAAAAGGAAAAAAAAATTTGAACTTCTTATCTTGAATTACTTGCACAGCATGAACTACTGTCAGTTTTTTAAAGACCCAAAAATAATGGAACATTAAATACACTAATTGTATTAAAAAAATAACAATGCATCAGCACTTGGAACACTATACAGTCCTGAACAGTGGAAGTAAAGCGCCTTGCCCAGAGAAACACCAATTCAGGTAACAAGGGCTGATGTTCAGGACATGACTTGAACCTGAACCCTACTAACTGTGAGTCTTGCACACTAACCACTAGCCCCCCACCCACACTATAAAATTGACCTGAAATGAATACCAAATTTTACCTAATGAATATTTGTTTAATGTATTCAAATAGAATCCAAATGTTCGTTGATGTTAATAAATCCATCCTTTCTTCTTTGTGTACTTTGGTATTTAAGTCCCGTCCCCTGCCAGACTGCATTAGGAACGCATCTAAATCTAATTACACCTGTAAATGACATTTTAGGGGTCTTGCATAAATTTTGTTAGGGATTCAGACTAAAATTAAATGAATGTTAGTGTTATCTTCCCTGATTATCTTCAAGCTCAGTATGATCAAAAATGTTCCTTTGGTGCCTTAGACAAACAATATATAAAGAAGTGCAGTTAACTCTTGCTTACATGTTCGGTTAAATATGGGAATTATCCAGAATAATTCTCCTCGAAGTGATTTCTCCACAATTAAAATCTAATGGACATGTCACTGGTTTAATAAATTTGGGTATGTTGATTTATACAGAAAGGCTTTGTTGACTTTCATAAAACAGCCAGAGACCTATATCATGTTTGTTTATCAACTTGCCATATTACGATACCTTTTCAAGAGTGCATAAATGACAGTGAATAGAAATGTCAATGTTGTAAACAATGCCATGTTCAAAAATCTGACATTATGATTACTGTACCTTATGATTGGGAGTTTGAATTGTATGTCACTGAGCAGGTTTGAAGTTCTTCACTTTTTGATGAATTAATCACTGCAAAATTTTAATTTCACCTTGTTGGTTTCTTTCACCAAATGCTGCCAATCTTGCAAGCTAAACAAATATTCAAATACTGATTTTCAAATATTTGCAAAAAAGTATGTTCTATTATTCATTCTATTAAAATTTAAATACAACTATAGGTCATAAGAATCTCAAGTGTATGTCAGTGTTTTTCCATGATAATTTCATTTATCTGCTAATGTCTGAGGAATAAACAAGACATAGAAGCAAAAACATGATGATTTGATTGTCTATGAGGTTTTACAATGGCATTCAGTTGCGATTTTTGCCCTGTCATTCTTCTTAGACTTGTCACATACATATTGTTTGACGCGAACAAGGTTTTGAACTCTATTGTGAAGTTATTGAGAATTAAAGAACCAGTCTGTCATGCAGCAAAAATGGCAAACATTGTAGAGACTGTCAAACACAGTTTTAGGAGGAATAAACTTGGCATCTACTCGACCGATGTATGTCCCGTTTTTTTTTTAACTCAACATACTCAACTATACCTTATAAATGAAATTATTGCAGAAAAAAGCTGGCATTAGCTATCGAGCATACTAATGCAGCAATTAGACAAACATTTACAGTACCACAACCTTGTATTGATCACCATTATGACAGCAATGTCTACTAGTACTACTACTGCTAACTACTGTACTAAAAACTACATCATCATAGCCCAGGAATATAAGGTCAGCAAATGACTTTAATCATCATACTGTTGAAAAGGTGATATGCCAAGAGGTTCAGTGTTCAGCTGAATCTGTATTATCAACACTAGTGTAACATCAATAAACCAGTCTGTTGTTTGAATACAGTATTACACTGACAAGTGGGCTAGGACTTCTTGATGTCATTTCTTCTTTATAGCTACATACGTTGTAATGATGCTTTGCTACATAGGTTGTAATGATGCTTATCTCTCCAGATACAATATATATATATAAAAACATTCTGAATTAATTGTACACAACTTTGTTGGGCTGATGTCAGCACAACATAGATATGTAGTTTACCCATTTTAGAGTGTTTTTTAATTTTGTCTTCTTTCTTTCTTCTTTTGTTTATCCTTTGTTTATTTATTTCCCCGTCATTTATTTTTCTTGGCATTTGTGTTTGGTGTTTGTTTTGTGGATGTAAATTGTTTCTTTCACTGATGCAGAGCTTGTTTAGCTCGAAACACTGGGAAACTGTTTTGTATTTGCGCCGTTGTCAATTTTTGTGTCATTATGTACATGTATCAGATATCCCAAGACTGCAGTATTTTACCAGACATGTCCCACAAATAAGCTCAAATGAATGACTCGTTGTTACATGTATACTGGACATAAGGTGCAATAATTAGCCCATGGATTTGTTTGGTCATTATGTTTTCCAATTGTTTAAGCACTCGTTAGCCACAAAGCACATAGCAAAAGGTGTGAAAGGGTATCTCCTGAACCTATGAAAACCTTTTAAACTGTGCCCCAAGGTCTGTACTACAAGTCTTTCAGAGGTTCTCACACAGGCAAGCATTCCAAGTATCCACACACTGCTGCTGAGATCACAGTTGAGATGGCAGGCCACATCACCAAGATGTCAGAAGAGCGACTAATGAAGAAGATCTTCTATGGCAAGCTGAAGGAGGGAAAGTGATCTCTGGGTGGTCAGAAGAAACGCTTCAAAGATTCCCTCAAGTCATCCTTGAAACACTTTAACATTGAGCCAGAGTCTTGGGAAGATCTTACACAGGACAACTCCACCTGGCGGATTCTCATTCATACTGGAGCAAAAGACTTTAAATTGAGGAGAACTGCAGAGGCAGTGCAGAAGCATGAGTAGCATAAATTATAGAACCGCAGCACGTCTTCTATTGATCAAGCAAACCCAAGCGGCATCTCCTGTCAAGTATGCCACAGACAGTTCAGAGCACAAATTGGCCTGATCAGCCACTCACGTACTCACAGAAACCAAACCAGTTACTGATGTCATGGTAATCTTTGAGCTCCAAATCCAGCTTCTTAGACTTATTTTAGAGCATGAGCCAGGCTTCAATTTCTGTACGTGAACTGCACATATCTGGCCGATGTTTTATATGTACTAAGTGTTAATGCGTGATTCATTTGGGTGAAACGATACACCTGTGTCGCATATCGATATGTATCACTATACATAACCTAAGATACAATAAATTATTGACACACGTATCAACTTGATGGTCTTGTCATCTTTTAGATGGATTGTATATGGTAGGGTGGTGCTGTCTCACGTGTGTCAACCTACTGGTCACATTTCCAGTATGCAGATTACAGACAGACCCAGACTTGTCATCTGAATTACGGCATATAAGAGATATGGCAAAATTACTGATACATCGATGAATTGTTTCACCCCTAGTGATTCACGTACATATTTACATGAACACTGATGATTGTATGAAAGGAATTTTCAAGGAATCACACTATTACATAAATAATGCTGGGGATAGGACACCAGGTGAAGTGGGTGAAATAGTCATCAAAAAACTGCAGTACTGTGCCAGAAAAAAAATGCTTAGAGTGGCAACAAACTGCCTTGGATCTTGAGATCTTGGCAGCAGTCACCTATTTTAATGTGTGCAGTTTTTCTGATGGGAGTTAGTCCATGGATAACGCCCAATTTTTTTAAACATTTTTTACCAGTTTTTCAGTAGGGAGTTTGGACAAACTCACCAATGATCAAAATCTGATCTAATAATTCTATAATTGATATAATTATGAATCTATAATTCATGTGTAAGTATGACGCAGCATAAGATAATGCCCCTAGTTCTTGTTTATGTCCTTGATCAGTTACATAAACTAAATCATCACCTGCTGACCAATGGCAGTACGCTTTACAGGTGAGGCATAACGTGCTTGCAAAATGGTATTGCCTACTGATGAGTGCACTGCACTTTGTCCTCAACTTAATCAAAGGGCCAGAACAATTCTAGAAATGTTTAAAATAATGAATAAATCTCCCAACGACAGTGATAAAGAGTTAAGTATAATCTATCTTGTGTAGGGACCCCAGGTGGCAGAGTGGTCTAAGGCACTCACCTTTATAGATCGCTCTTATCTCACCCCTGTTCGCATGGGTTCGAGTTCTGACTCGACCAACATGGGTATGTGAGAAAGCTTGCTAGTAGCTTTCCATGGGTCGATGGTTCTTTCCGGGTTCTTCCTCCACCAAATATACTGGCCACCGTGTATAGCCTATCATGTGCTGAAAAATGGTGTTAAACCCCACAAAACCAAACCAAACTATCTGTGTATCTATGTTGCATAACTCTAAAGCCAGTATTGTACCTAGGATCCCAAGGGCTTGGGACATGGTGTCCCCCACCCTCCTAATTTGGGGACAACAGCATTTTAAAGGGACGAAGGAAATTGTAGTACATAATGCACTTGTAGTGCTAAAAATATGAGAAACTTTTATTTGCTTTGACAGTTTAGCCACCTTAACTTTGTTGTCTGCACTGTAGTGTGATATTTTCCTTGGATCCTTACATTTTTGCAATAAATGTTTGTGCTCAAGTAACTCATGAAAACATTAACATGTCCGAATATCTGGTTAACCTGAAATGAGTTGCACCACTGAATTTTCCGTTCCGGATCTTGCTCTCATTTAACTTTTGTGTTCACTCATTATCAACCAGTGTGTTTTTAATAAGAAACACCCATGTTTTCCTAATTACTTTTCTTTTCAAATTAATAAATCATTAATTAAATGGCAAATTGTGTATCTGCATAAATTTAGTCGCTTTTGTCATTAATTCAACCTCAAAATAAATCAATCTTCCTTGAGTAGGTGTGACTATGTTATACTAGTAGCCGACAAAGACTTCACAATGCAACTTAGCCAACTACCACAAACCTTGAAAGTTTTCATTGCCATATACATTGTTTTAAAAAGGACGTTCGGTTTAATCTTACAGTTTTTATCACCTTTAGCAACTTTGGTCATTGCTAGCACCAACATAGACATGAATGGAGATCCACTAAAGAAACAACATTGGTGTATTTTTTCAAATTTTTTCAGACACAAGAACGTGCACAGGAGGGTGCACAGGGCCAAGATATATAATAAAAACTTGCTGGAAAACCATGATCTTGCGCTCAACACTGCTAAAGCATAATGCAAATATTTGCCTGTTACGATTTACTGTACAAGGTCATGGTTTAGACTGTGGTGATATTTTTAACTACGGTTAGCATTTAGCCTTGCAATAAAATATTTCAATCAGGTTTTAATGCTGAAATTCACTGTTTGGAGTTCTCTTAACTATCACTCCACATATTACCGTATATACTTGCGTACAAGCCAATACCAACCTCAAACTGCATAGACCCAAATCTGTCATCGCATATTGCATTGGCAGATCTGGGTCTGTGCAGTTTGTAAGAGCTAATCAGTATAACAAACAACATAGATCCTGATCTGCCGGCACATTATCCGATGGTTGATCAGGGTCTATGTTGTTTGGATTTGGACCCGGCTTATATGCGAGTATCGGTGGTACCTGTCTCAAATTAACTGATAAAGGGCATTTGCCTTCATTTTCTTTTGATGACAATTTGATATTAACAAACCTTAGCCATATCTGCATTTATGGTAATTTGATTGACAGTAATTTCCCCATTGAATACATTTTCTGTATTTGCTACCATGTCTGCATTTTTCCGAATCAGTACCATTAGCTAAGGTTGATTGCACTAGTCATGCATTAGGTAGTCACTTAGAGTAACAATGGCAAAAATGGCGACTAAACGTAGTAACCAGCAGTCTCACAATCGAAAAGGAATTATGCTGTGTATTGAATTGCACGTGACAACTGTTTTGCGTAATTATGAAGTGTTAATGTAATTTTATACTTGCCATATTATGACTCTTAAGGTGCCAGTGGTGTGACCAATTGGCGATTTTCACCCTAAATTTTTTGTGTCGCAATTGTGAACATTTTACTCATCCTTCTTCCAAGTTTCGTGTCAAAAAAACATGTTCCTTTATTCAGTGACCTCTGACAATTTGAAAGGTACATGTACACTACCTGTATAGTGTATACAGACAGCTATTCAAGCCTTTCAATTGCTCAATCCATCAGTGTCCATGACAGTGCTTACATATAACCTGCTTGGGTTCACATCTGATTTACTGGTTAATTAATGGTTCTACTGAATGATTTTACCCAAAATGTGCACAGTAATGAACTTAACAAATGACACCAGTATCAAAGCCAGCAAATGCAATCAAAACAACACAACACTGACCACCTGTATCAAAGCCAGCAAATGCAGTCAAAACAACACAACACTGACACCAGTATCAAAGCCAGCAAATGCAGTCAAAACAACAAAACACTGACACCTGTATCAAAGCCAGCAAATGCAGTCAAAACAACATGATGAAGAAGCTTCGACTTCAATTACAATGCCATGATTAATGTATTGCCATGCATCAGTCAAACCCTAACATGTGCCAATACCTATGGAATGCCAACCAATACTAATGATGCTAAGGTGATAGGCATTATGTGATTTACTGGTGCACTGGAAGCTTGTTGGACATTCAGACCAGGACTTGAAATTAGGATTTCTTTTCACTAACCCACAGGATCACCATAATAAAATTTTTACTGATTACCAGTATAACTAAATTTCACTTATCCTGCAAAAATCAAACAGAAGTCTGTACAGTGTTTCTAATTCAACATTTTGTATTTCTCTGAATACTCAATGCAGAAAGTGCACAACATCACATCCTTGCCTGGGTTATACTTCAGCCATTTGTATGCATTTTCCCAGCATTTCTGGTACTTTCTTACTTTATCCTCCTGATCATATTTATGATTATGCACTCTCAGACATTTTTGTGGCAGCTGTGTACCTTGCAAAAACTTCCACGCTGCTTTCTAACTTTGCCTTTAGTTGGCACCATATAGCCACTATTGTGCTGAGGTGCCATAAAATGCTACTACAGTACATATACACATACTTTCCAACTGTTGCCACACAATGTACTGAATGTTTATCAACAACAATGTGAGTATTAAAACACATTCTGAATAATTCTGGATTTTTAGTTGAAACAGCCCGTGCGATCTTTCCCGATTGGACAATACTAGCCTAATAGCCTAAATTTTGTGTATCATCCGTATTTAAATCAGTTTGGGGTCAGTACACCAGGCTAGCTCCATGCACACAAGGACTTTTTCGACAATAATCACCCTAATTTCTTCATGCATGGAACAAAACCTGTTCATTTCCACTGTACAATTGATTGTACCTCACCAAGTGCAGGATGTTGGTACGTATTCAATGAAGACAATAAACAGATCAATTAACCATGAAAGGGAATGGCATAACACGTTCTGTTTCATACTTCCAACACAAGACACCTTATCAATTGCTACGATAACAACCAGTGGAAATTTTCACTGCTCCAACAGATTAGAGAAGACAGAGGTTTGAGTGATCTGTCAGCAAAATCACTGATCTCCTGTTAGCGGATTAGCGTTACTTTCGAGCCCTGCAGACCTAATACACATTACCTTACTGACTGCCACTATGTATCATACAATTTCAAATTATCATAACTTCAACATCGTTCAACTATTTTTGATGCAATTTACATTCAGCATTCCACTTTGTAGTTTGGGAAGCCATGTTTTTGGTGCAAATGTACAAAACAACTCTATATGAAAAAAGTCCTGATTCCATTCTCGTTCTAATCAAGTTTACCGCATATACTCGTGTATAACCCGGCTCTAAATGCAAACAACATAGACCCTGATCTGCTATCGCATAATGCACCAGTAGATCAGGGTCTATGTTGCTTGTTCTACTGATTAGTCCTTACAAACTGTATAGACCCAGATCTGCTGGCGCATTATACGACAGCAGATCTGGGTCTATGCAGTTTGCAGTTGGTATCGGCTTATACGCAAGTATATACACAGAGATGCTGCCAGAAATTTTCTTAAGAGGGGGAGGTCCCCCACACCTACCCTCAGAGGGGGGGATCATCGGGGAGGGGGGCGAGGGTAAACTAAGCCGAATGGTAGATGATGGGTGACATTATTATAAGGTGTAGAAACACCTAATTTAAAACAAACATTTAATGATTTTGTATCACTTCTTTGACAATAAATGTATAAGGTAGCTGCATACCTAATTGTTGCTCAGCTGGTAAATATTCTTCTTTGTTTCTTATCACTCCCCTTCAAATATGGGTTTGCAAACTGAAAATAATTTACTGGACCACGCACATCTGTATAGTCATCAGTTTATTTATTGTTTCAGATGTTAGTCCAATGGCCTTTGAAACTCGATCACTGTAGTAGGAAAATGTCAGAATATCTTAGAGAAGAAAAAAAATACTTAATCCGAATTATATATCTTTATAGGATTTTATTTTGTTTTGTTCTCAGATATTCTGACATTTTCTTACTACAGTGATAGAGTTTTAAAGGTCTGTGTTTATCCTATTTCGCCGAGTAGTGTGAATTTTGCTTTGAGAACTGAATCACCTTTCACAATCATTTTTTCGTAAAGGCAAGAACTGCTGCAATTATGACCAGTCTGAATATTTTCGGGAACTGGTTTTCAGGTATCCAAAACACAATTTTCCACAATTCAGGCATGTTGTTCCTTGGATATTTCTGTCGATGTATCACATCGACTGCATGGCCTAAACCGTAGTAAACGACATCATGCCGGTTATTTCTGTATCACAGCTTTCTGCGCTATGTTCAGTTGGCAACAAACCGTCAGATATTTCATCCTCCCTAGTTTCGTCCTTAACAGATGATCTTTCCATCTCGCTGAGTTTCCTAAAGAAATCTGTTATATTTTGTTTCAACATAACACACTACTGTCGCGCTTTAGACATTTCGATCGATGGATCAATTTACTACACAGCACCAGGAAACAATTCAATCAGAATACCTCCGTAGTTTCTGCAATACTCCAACAGATCTCCATCATAAAGGTGCTTGTATTCAAACAATATTCTCCATAGATATAGGATTAATTGAGATCATGGAGAAAAGTAAAAAAAGACGATCTGATCAACCTAATTAAAAAACAAAAAATAAAAAAGTCGCGCATTGGGTTCGAGAAATCGCGGAAAGCACAGATAACTTGCGCGATCTTTCCCCCATTGGCTTTTAAAAGTTGCGTGACTCTCTATCACTTTTGCGAGAAACCAGCGATCCCGCGGCCTGGCAGCATCTCTGTATACAGTATATACATTCATCATCTGATGTGTTTTGTTGGATAGTGTAATTAAACAGCACTAAATTCATCTAGCTGTGACTGAAAAGTGCTTAAAACTAAATCCAGACTGCATTGTTCATTTTGCACAGCTTGCATCAGGTGAACCTAACTGTCAGTATAGCAATCAGCAAAAAAAGGCTGGTGGAAATTGACCTACCAACAGAGCAGAGACAACATTGTCGGTTTTAATGGCACTTTTAACACATTATTTGGCTATATCATGCCAAGGCAGACAACCCAAGTTGGTCTGAGCGAGTATCAAACCTGCAATCTTTGGATTACAAGTCTGACAATGCTCTACCAACTGATCTACCATGGCTCCCCATCAACATAGCATATCTGATCAAATCATGCGGTAGTATTTTATGTTGACACTTACCTCATGTGAATTTGTATTATTTCTTAGTGTACACTTTATTTTAAACAAGTTTGTTAAAAATATTTTATGCATTTCTATCAATAGGGACTTAACTTGTTAATTTCATCTTATTCATTTTATGTTTAAAACATTGGCACCTCAATTCAGCAGTATGGAGTCGTCAGCTTTATTTGTTAATGAATGCTTTTTCAAGGCCTCAGATAATTTTCTGATTGGCTTCTTGGCTCCTGACAACAGCGCTGAATATAGTCCCGAGTGTGTATATATCCTACAAGGCTAAAGTCAGCGTTGCCTTGATATTGGGAGACAATTAATTTCCTTATCATGCAGTCAGATCAATAATTTGTACATGTACGATGCAGTGGGAATCAGGAGTTTTTAATGAAGGTATTCAAGTACCATATATACTCACGTATAATACAGGTCCAAATGCTAAAAACACAGACCCTGATCTGCTGTCGCATAATGCGCTGGCAGATCAGGTCTATGTTGTTTGTTCTACTGATTGGTCATCACAATCTGCATAGACCCGCACAATGCGCCGGCAGATCTGGGTCTATGCAGTTTGCAGATGGTATTGGCTTATACGCGAGTATATACGGAACTTTTTTCAATGATATTCAATACATGCTGAAATAGATTCAATGTTTCTCATGGCAATGGATTAAGTGTACATGAATCTGCTCTTACATTTATGAGAAATTTCCAATGGGGAATTTTAAATGTTTAGGTTTGGCAGGTGCTCCCCCTCTCCCACTGAGAGATGAATAGCAGAGGTAAAGATTTATTACTTTTTTTATTCATATATCAAGTTATATAAGAAGAAATATGTATAGTAATGAATTGTAAATCAATATGATAAAAATAAATTACTAATTATATGGCTGTAGTCAATACTAATGCCTTTATTTGTTTTTTTATGCAAGTAATTATCTGATACTTTTCCCGTATGAACACTTGTGTTTTACATTAGTCATTGGTGGCTTAACAAAAAATTTCATGAAACAGGGAAAAGTCATGTCTCTGACACTAATACTAATTTAACTTCTAGTCCGATAACTGACAAGTGTACTTTTGTGGCATCTATTGCCACAATAACAAATGTTTGCCAATTAATTGCATCAAAGAGTGGGGGTGAGGGGCACCTGCCAAACGTATCATTGGCAGTCTAGTCATACACAAATGTATTCATGAAAGTCTTTTTTTTATGGATACAGCATTTATATCAGCATATTGAATGAGTGACTCAAATGTATCAACAAGAAAAAAAAAAAAACGGGAAAGAAAAGTACCTATTGTCTTCACAAGGCAAATTATCAATTTTGGATGTGGTAAAACCAGAGAACTTGAGACATGTTATGGAGGAAAAACTTCTTACATACAACTGGCATTTATTTGTGATATCTATTGCCATGTAACATATACCGTTTATACTCGCATACAAGTCCAATCCAACTGCAAACTGCTTACATCCTGATCTGTAATTGCATAATGTACCAGCAGATCTGGGTCTATGCAGTTTGTTAGGATTAAATAGTAGAACAAACAACACAGACTCTGATCTGCTGGTACATTATTCAGTGGTAGAGCTGGGTATATGTTGTTTGCAGTTTGACCCGACTTGCACAAGAGTATACAGGTAAATGTACGTCACAATGCCAGTTCAGACATCTAGGAAAGTCACACAGAAGCGTTTATTAAGTCCTTGTAGTTACAGTATGTGACAAATTACATCTTTTTTAACTTGTTTATCAAAACAAGAAATACAGTGCTCCCTTACTATAAGCCCCTTCATTATAACAAGGTTCCTGTTATAAGCCCCTTCATTATAACAAGGTTCCTGTTATAAGCCCCTTCATTATAACAAGGTTCCTGTTATAAGCCCCTTCATTATAACAAGGTTCCTGTTTAATATAAGCCCCTTCATTATAACAAGGTTACTGTTATAAGCCCCTTCATTATAACAAGGTTCCTGTTATAAGCCCCATCATTATTGCAATGTTCCTGTTATAAGCCCCTTTATTATAACACAGTTCCTGTTATAAAGCCCTTCATTATAACACAGTTCCTGTTATAAGGCCCTTCATTATAACACAGTTCCTGTTTAATATAAGCCCCATCATAATAACAAGGTTCCTGTTATAAGCCCCTTCATTATAGCAATGTTCCTGTTATTAAGACTTTCATTATAACAAGGTTGATGTTATAAGGCCTTTCAATATAACAAGGATCCTGTTATCAGGCCCTTCAATATAACCTAGTTCCTGTTATCAGGCCCTTCATTATAACCTAGTTCCTGTTATAAGGCCCTTCATTATAACCTAGTTCCTGTTATAAGGCCCTTCATTATAGCAAGGTTCCTATTTAAAATAAGCCCCATCATAATAACAAGGTTCCTTTTATAAGCCCCTTCATTATAGCAATGTTCCTGTTATAAGGCCTTCATTATAACAAGGTTCCTGTTATAAGCCCCTTCATTATAACAAGGTTCCTGTTATCAGGCCCTTCATTATAACAAGGTTCCTGTTATAAGGCCCTTCATTATAACCTAGTTCCTGTTATAAGAAACTTCATTATAACACAGTTCCTTTTATATAAGCCCCATCATAATAACAAGGTTCCTTTTATAAGCCCCTTCAATAAAACAAGGTTCCTGTTATAAGCCCCTTCATTATAACACAGTTCCTGTTATAAGCCCTTCATTATAGCAAGGTCCCTGTTTAATATAAGCCCCATCATAATAACAAGGTTCCTGTTACAAGGCCCTTCATTATAACAAGGTTCCTGTTATAAGCCCCTTCATTATAAAACAGTTCCTATTTAATACAAAAATAGGTAAAAGTCATGGAAATATTCATTTATGTTTGTAGTGAAAACAACAGATTTGACACCTTTTGATACATGACCACTTAAATAAATATGTAACAGATAAAGTTAGTAACTGTTGAAATTACAGTTGCATACCTAACCCTCGATTTCTTAATGGCATTCATATTTACGGTGACTTTTAGTAATCAAGATGACATTTTAACGTGGAGACAATTTCATTTTCAACTATCTAGCACACATTATGGGATAGCTCTTGAGAGACGGAATGTCCAACTGATTGGCTAAAAGAACTGACGATGATTAAATTTTGACCAATCAGCTGTTGTCTCCACATTATGTGCTTTATGAATGGATTACAATGGCGTGCATTGCGTGAAATTTGGTGGAAATTGGTGGAAACGCTTAAAATATTTATTTTTCTTGTGAAAAGTAATTACATACTTACTGTATAGAAATATCTGCTGGCATCTTCACTTTGGCATAACAGTGTATCAATAAAGCTGCAATCCTGAAAATACTGGTGACCTGGAGCAAACGCAACACTGTCTAACCAGATAAAAAATAATCAAAATTTTGATATTCTCTGGCTATTAATTTCTCACAGGTCGCATAAAGATGTGTGATAACTTATTGAAAGGGAAAATTGCTCCACATTGTATGATGTCTAGACTACTGAAAAGTGTCACTGTAAATGCAAGTAAATGTGATGTCCATTAGGAAACTGAGGGCAAGGTGTGAAACTGCAATTTCTTGATTTAAGGGGCAATGTATTATAAGGGTTTAAACCCAATGTCTTCACTTTGATCATAATATTTTCATGATTTTTACACATTTTAGTATGAAGCTTGCACTGGCTACCTGTGTACAAAAAAAAAAATGTTGTTTCCTTTACAACATGTTCTAGACTGAGACAAGGAGGCAAAATAGACAAAAGTAATCGATACTTGACGTAAGCTAGATGTTAGTCGATGTTGAACTTCAGTGTTGTTGTTGTTGTTGTGGGTTTAATGCCATTTTTCAGCACATGATAGGCTATACATGGCGGCCAGCTTTATCTGGTGGAGGAAGAACCCAGGCAATTTACCCCCGGAAGAATCACCGACCCACGGGAAGCTACTGGCAAGCTTTCTCACATATCCACATTGGCCAAGCCCAAGACTCGAACCCACGCAGACAGAGGTGAGATGTGTGAGTAATCTGTAAATGTGAGCGCCTTAGACCACTCGGTCACCCGGGGCCCCGAACTTCAGTGTTTGTTAATGCCAAAAAACGCACCGAGATTTATTCTTAATGCGCAAATCTGCAGCTACTCTACCCAGGGACAATTAAGTAGCAACATTTTACTCAGCCAAGTCAATTTTACCTGTTCTGGACAAGTGATTTTCCTAAACCCTGATATGTGTAATGTACTTCATTATAAGGTGATTTCACTATAAGGTAGTACACTCTATCATGTACAACATTATAATGAGGGACTGCTGCATATGAAACTCATTGAACTAGAGATTTCATATAAGCCACATGCATCTAGTGACATTTAATTATCCAACTTGTTTTATCTGATGAATACTCACCTAAACCTACGATCATTCTTTATCATCACATCAGAAACTATAATCTGCCATTGATCATCAATTAAATGCTTTTAAAATGTCCTCAAATCATTGATGTATTTATCCTGTGTACATGTAAATCAATTACTTCTTTTCCCCCCAGAAAGTGCTCAAATTTGTAATACTGGTATTGTTATTATGCTGGTTCTTATAATGATACTCTCTACTTATTGACCCGTTTGCAACATTGCCTCTACAGCAATTATTTTCAAAACTATTCAAGCAATGAATCTACCCCCGTTTTTAATTACAAAAATATGTTATAAAAAAAAACACGATTTTCTTAGAAGTTTAACACAAAGAATTCCCTCAAGCATTATTTTATTTGTAAAGAACTTTTTTAAAAAAAGGAGGGAGGAGGGAGGGGAGACTGTGAAGTATATTTTCACTGATTTCAAGGACTCTTCTTTTTATGGGTTCAAAAGGAAATCCTGTTGGAATTCTGTGTAAGAAAATGTGAACAACAGTCCCTCAAAGGGACTGACACCCTACTGACCAAAGAGAATTTCCAGGAATCCAAGACAAGACCATTTCTTCATTTTAACTGCAGAGTATTGAAAACATCTCTGACACAATATGTTCTTAAGAAACTTCAACAATGCAAATTTGGTAATAAAGATGTATTCTTTGATGTCCGAGATAAAATGTTCACAAGATACTTGTAAGTGCAGGACAAAATTCTTTGTCATGGCCATTGACCTTGAACCTAATATCAGGTAGAGAACAGCTTAGTGTCAAGATATTGTCATGTGCTAAGTTTGGTTAAATTTATAAATAATATTACACAAAATATAAATAGTTATTTAAATGATATCATTCAAGGTATTCGCCACATATATCCACAGACTGAATCTGATAACAATCCATTTATACTTGTTTATGTTTTCATGTTCACAAGCCAGTACAGCAGTGGTTTCCAAACTTTTTTGATCGCGACCCTAAATACCATCTTTTGCGACCCAAAATGCAGCACCAGTATAGGGTCACGAGGGTGCTCGAGACCCTAATTTGGGTCATGACCCAGGGTTTGGGAACCACTTCAGTACAGCTAAAAACCAGAGTCTAGACCTTTGATCTTAAATATCCATGTCAAAGTGCTGACTATCAACTTGTTCATTGCAATGCAACTAAATACAAAGTCTGGTTAAAATTCACTTGTGTATGTATAAACCAGGTGTGTTCCTTAGCTCAATGAAGAACACAATGCATGCTATGACCTTCGACTTGACTCCATGGTCAATTAGGTCTGGTTTTCAAAAGTGGACATCTTGGTGGTCAGATTGCAGATGTATGGATGATCGACAGACAACAAGGTCATTCCAAAAGCTATTCTGTTCTATGACCAGTAGAGCTAAAAAAATAAACATTAAAAAAACAAATGTGTTCTATGCATTTGAAATATTAGAACTAGGTTAATGGCACACCATATTCCCTTCCAAGCTACATGCATACCATAAGGGGAATAGCCTTACCTAGGGCCAATGTTTCAACACTGTAAATGTGTATTTATTTTTTCACGTCCAGTCATTGTTAATAGGGTTATAAGGTGGGAATCTTGATAGTTTCCAAGTAATGAGCCATGGACAAGTTCCCAATTCCAAGAGCACACAAGTGCATTCATCTCCTCAAGCCCATATACAAGGTCATGGGTTCGAATCTTAACAGTTTCCAAGTTATGACCCAAGGGCAGATCCCTTCCCCAGGGGCATGACCCAGGGTATGTATTGGATACAGATGCGTACCCTCGGGGTTTTGACGCTCGGAATTTAAATGTAACCAATTTCTGATGCATGGAAATTTAAACCTGTGCATTTTTATGAAGCATGTTGATATGGGCCAGAGCTTCAATTCTTATTACCCTTGATCTGCCTTTGGCATAACTTTTTACTGAGCATGCACTGCCCATAACAAATTTACTGAATGTGCCAGTGATCGACATTTGTTAGACTAATGTTTACACCTTATCGGCCAAATATATTGGACCTACATAAAATCAATTTGAACTGGGCGGAGCAAGCAGGTCACTGATGTCATGCTTAGGTGTGCATAATGGAATCAAGGTTATGATAGAGGAAGAGGGAATTAATTATGACTTGATTATACAGTGAACCACGCAACAACACGATAATTGGGGTCCATAAAATTTGATCGCGGAAAAAGCGGGGTTGCGTTATTGCGGGGTTTTACGGTATTTTACTTTATTCAGAGAACAATGTATACATGTCTAATGTATAGCATGAATAGGGTATCAACACCATTTACTATCTGATATCAAGCCATCGCGGCATGCAGTTCATCCATAATGCATGTAATTCCATTGAAAAATTTAACACAGATTTAAAATATTCAATAATTTTGTCACAGATCATGTCTGATTCATTCTCTGAATTCAATGTCTAATGCCTAATGAACAGAGTATTAACACAGTTTACTTACTGACTGATATCGCACTGTCGTAGCATGCATTTCATCCATAATGCATGTAATTCCATTGCATAAATTGCATACAAATTTAAACTATTCAATAATTTTGTCACAGATCATTATGTGTCTGAATTCAATGGGAAAAATTAACAGCAAAATCATGTTATGAAAGACGAAGCACATGTACGGTTCATTACGTTCCAGGGTCTATGAACGGTGTCTGTATACAATTTCATACTACTAACATTTTCTCATATGCGTTTCCGTGGACCTTTATCCATTGTAAATGCCCACTAATTAACACTTGTACGCCTATGCATTTTTAACGACTACAGCAAGAATAATTAACAATCAACACATGCTTTCAGCGTATAACTTTTACTTCAGATTTTGTGAATGTTGAAAGAAACACGTGAAATCGACTCTACTAATCATTGCGCAAAGTGCAAAGTCTATCTGGTTGCAGGACTCCATAATTTTAAATTTCATCACTTCTTAAAAAATCTGTCTAGTGAAGTCTGCTTCTTTGTTGCGGATCGAATTCATACATGATCTCTTCCCCAAAATGATAATAAACTTTTTTACACCATTTCTCGTACTTAAAAAAAAAAAAAATTTAGTGTAAGAGAAAAACACATGTATATAAAATTTCAGGAACCATGCCACGAACATATTATACTCGAATTCATACGCGATCTCTTCCCAAAATGATAATATACACATTTTATACACTATTTCTCATACTTTGGAGAAAAAGTAATTTCATGTGTGAATGAATATATGAAATTTTGGGAGCCACGCCATGATCACGTTATATCCGAATTCGCGTTATCGCAGGGCGTTATTGCGGGGTTTCACTGGTTAACTTTTGATCAAATATCGGTGTTTGTTTGATTGCACATCAAATTATAATTAATTAGACAAAATTGTGGAATATATGGTGGCTTGCAAAGCCAGTTGTCCAATGCAAATGGACAAACTTTGTGTTTTATTGGAAATAATTTGATTCAATCGGAGAAATGTTTAAAAATTCAGGTGTTTTAATTAATGTATCATTCAGTAGCAATTAAAAAAATTACCAGACATAATGCTCAGTGATTTATTTTGTGCTTTGGAATTACTCAAGACTGAATTAAGATGTATATTAGATGTATTTGTGAACTATAAAATCACAATGGCTCAAAGAAGCAGTGTTACACATTGAGCGTGGGCTCGGGGGTTTCCCGCAATTTTTTGTCCCATGTCCCCCAAATGTTGACACTGTGCGCTACACTGGGCATGCATTTTCATCAGAAAAAAAAGAAAAATCCACCTTCATCTTTTCATTAGTGGATGTCCATCCATGTCTCTGTTCAAGCTAGCAATAGCCAAAGTCGCAAAAAGTGATAAAAACGGTAAGATGGCAATGAATATCTATTTCAAAACAACGTATCTGGCAATTAAAACATTTAAGGTTTGTAGTAGTTGGCTGAGATGCAATGTAAAAATGTTTAAAGGCCTTTAGTGTAATGTATTTTCAAGGTTTGTAGTAGTTGGCTGAGTTGCAATGTAAAAATGTTTAAAGGCCGTTAGTGTAATGTATTGTCAAGGTTAAAGTCTCCCCTATGACGAGGAAGATTTAATTTATTTTAAGGTTGAAAAAATGACAAAAGAAACTAAATTTAACCAAATACACAAATTTGCCATTCAATTAATGATTTGTTAGTTCGGAAAGAAAAGCAATTCAGAATACATAGGTATTTATTATTATTATGCTGGTAGATAACGAGTGTACTACACTAAAGTTAAATGAGAACAAGATCCGTAACGGAAAATTCCATGGTGCAGCTCATTTCACGTTAGCCAGATATTCAAACATGTTAATGTTTTCAAAAGTGATTTTAGCACATGATAAAACTTTTATTGCAATAATGTAAGTGTCCAAGGAAAATATGATAGTACAGTGCAGATCACGAAGTTAAGGTGGCAAAAGTGTCAAAGCAAATAAGATATCTCATTGTTATATTGCACTATTATTTTCCTTTGTCCCTCTAATCAGCCAAACACTTTGATGCTGAGAGGGTTGTTGCTAAGTTTGTAAAGAGTACAAATAGGAGGAAATAATTAACTGACATGTTCTGTTGACAGATGACTTCTAAATATACTCAAGTATATAATCCGGGTCCAAATGCAAACATCATAGACCCTGATCTGCCATTGCATAATGTGTCAGCAGATCAGGGTCTATGTTGGTTGTTCTACTGATTAGTCTTTACAAAGTGCACAGACCCAGTTTGCAGTTGGTATCACCTTATACGTGAGTACATATGGTAAGAGTATACAGAGTTACCAATTGTGATGTTCATCCTTGATAAAACTGGATATGCTTTGTTCATGTTGTTGAATGCATTTCTTTCATGCAGATGATCAGGTTGAATTGGTTATGATATAGAAATTTGATATTTGACTCGTATATCAATTTCATAGTTGCATTGGGTTAAAAGTAGAATATGCCGAGAAGTTAACAATATAATAAAGTATAAACTAATCCTTTTTCTGTTTAATATACCAAATATATGCACAGTCATACATAATTAGAAAGAGAAACACTTATACAAACATCAGTAATGGCCATATCTGTCTCACTGTCTGCTTATCCGTTTCTTACAAAATACTGTACAGTTGTTTTCTTTATTCAACATGAGACAAGAAATCTTAAACATCAGTTTGCTCCATGAATAACAAACAATACCAGCTATAAGCTCATGACTGTCAAAAACTAAGGACTATTGAGATTTCAGTTTTGACTCTTGATATTTTCTTTTTGGCTCTTGAGATTATGGCATGGGTCAAATGACACTTCAGTCCTGAAATCTATTGAGAACCCTGTGATATATGTTTAATTTGTTTTTAATATCGTCTCATGTTCTTCAAACCTATATATGGTTATATTATGGGGATCTCAACAGTTTCCACGTTATGACCCAAGGCAATATTCCTGCACCTCTGGGGCAAGACCTGAGGGTGCAATCTCGAAACCTGTACCTTATATTATAGCCCTTGCCTCAATGATAATGCACACCAACTTTCAAATCTATAACTATGATATTTAAGAAATTGATTTTAATTGATTGTTTTTAAAAATCCCTACTCCCAGAGGTGACATCAAAATTTTAAGATCAATGTACACATATACAGACCACCCCAACACGTATTCCAAAGTTTCAAGTCATTATCTTGAACGTGTAGGAGATGCACTTGATTAATCATGGACAGATTTAAGTACAGATGAGCAGGACAACATAATCCCTGCCTTTTTTTCTTAGAATTGACAATTTTTGAAACAGTGAATAGGAAGGAAATATGCAAGGCATGCTTCTGATATCACAATGTACCATCGCTTACTGGCTGTACAATTCCAGGATTTCCAAGCTGATTCGGGGGGGGGGGGGGGGGGGGGCCTTGAATTCTTCTCATGGAAAAAGATTGGAGTATCTGGACAATTTTCCAAGGTCTTTCCATGAAAAATCCCTGAGAACAAGAGGCTTGAATAGCTCATGTAGTCCATGGATAAGGCCAGTATGTATGTAGTAGTGTTCTATAAGATTTTCAATCCTGTCCATGGAAAATGGTTGGACATTTACCATCCTGTCCTGTTAAAAGGCTGTTCGTTTTCATTATTATCCATGTAAAAGGCTGGACAATCCACATACTGTCCATTTTAAAATTCTGTATAATCTACATCTTGTTAATGGAAAATGGCTGGACATTTTCCATGCAAACCAAAAGGCTGAAAATAGACTGGAAACTGTATAGATGTTTAACCATCATTTCTAGAAGTTGTGGAGTTCGCTCAAACCATACATGTTTTATGTATTTCTGTACATGGACAAGATTTGGGGAAGCCACAGCAGCTCAGTTCGTAGAGTGTCAGACTTGTAATTCAAGGTTCACATGCTTTATACCCACCCAGGCCAGCCAGGCCGGCTGCCTTGGTGTGTCCTTGGGAAAGGCATTTAGCTCCCCTTTCCCCGGCATAATATAGCCAACAATGTTTTTAAAGTGCCATTCAAAACCAACCAACCAATGAACCAAGATTTGGTTAAAATGTCTCACATATACAGTTCATTCTGAGAATCATTAGATCTCGTCATTCTAGAAGATGTGAGGTCTTTTTGTTCACTGATTACTGTATTTAATCATTTATAAGAATTCTGATTGCCATCTAATACTTAATTACTTTTGTAATTTTTTCTGCTTTTTAGGAAAATCTTAGGTAACTAAAATGTGATTTTTGTGAAATTGACATATACAGTGCAACTGACATGTACAAGTTGTGTTAGTGGGACAGTTACATGTACATGTATTAGCAAATGTTTAAATGATGCTGTCTGAGCATGACACATTTCCATAAAACAAGTTTAATAAATTGGAATAAACCCATTCAAATTTATGACCAAGTGGTAATTGTTTAGTATCTTTACATTTTGTCTCTTTCCAGTTGCTTTTCTGTCAAAATTATTGGGTCAATTTCTGCCATAACTGTCTTACATTAGAAATGCAAATGGTGAAAAAACAGTCAGACTTTCCCTCCACTGTGACAATTAATTTTGATACATATAGGCTGAGAGATGTCATATGACTTTTGCACTTGCTTTACCTCAAGTATAGTCCTAGGCATCCAATAATACTGGTATTGATACCAGTATATACGATATATATTTAGTATATACTGGTATATGGCATCAGAATATTCTATTCTATATCCTTCCATTCTCCAGCCTTGCAAAATAATAGTAAGCCATTTTTCATGCTGCTCACCCTTATTCCATGCACAAAATGGCCAATGACATGGTTTCCATGCTGATAACATGGACATGTTCCAGGGTTTCCAGCCTTTTCCATGCATTTTGCTGGGTTTGCATGATATTTCCATGGACAATCAAATCTGTACATTTTCCATGTACAGACATGTGTGTCTCTCTTTTTTCCCCCATCATTTAGAACTGAAAATCTTCATACAAAAACACACACAGATACCCCTGTGATATCTTGCCATGTTCCAAACTGACAACTGTGCAGTGTTGAAACATCTGTTCTGTTCAGTGACAGTGACTGACATTAGATAGTGGGAAACATTTGGTGGCCTTATCAATGGCGGTCTATTCTGACTATATACAGTCAAATGCATATTGTAGATATGAGCAGTGTAACCGACTTCATGCTGTAAAGTATAAGCGCTAAAACAGTTAGGAAAATAATACTGCAGTGGCAATTCAACAGCTGGTTCTGATGGGGGTGGGTGGTGGGACTGTTCATTTGGGTCAGTCAACCTACCCACCCCCTCTCCAGTTAAAGTAGTACAGTTGAAAGTGGGGAAAAATATGTGCTCATTTTTAAGCAAAGTAAGCCACTCCCTCTTTAAACATTGAATGCTTACAGCAAGATTTCTGAATCTGCTCTTGTACTCTACTTGTATACGAAAAACTGATGCAGTTTCTCATGTGGAGTAGAAATATTTGCCTTCCTGTTTGACTATCATAAGAAATTATTGATCCACTCATGTGAAAGCCTTCGAAATATCTGCATGAATCTAGTACTTCACAGACCACATTTATGTTTGTAAATAAAACATCTAATGCCTCATCGACACAAGCCACAGGTGAAAATCCTCTATGCTCCTTTATCACCTGTGGGTGCTTGCCATAAGACTTCCTCAGTTTTAATGAACATGCACAAACCTGCTTTCACCATCCATTGCAAGCCCAAGTAAAAGAATTTTGGAGGTTGACCAAACATGATCTTGCATGCTACCTGAATGAGCCTATCAAAGTTTCTCTTCCAAATACAGCCACTTATAGATCGATGAAAAGGGCACCTTCATTGATTTGTAAGAGCTTGTTTCATTGTGTTGTTGATAATGTATTTTTGTGTACAATTATTCTAGATCAAAAAACAACTTATCCCCTTAGTGGGACAATGGTCCACTTGCCCACATTAAATAATACTAAAACCGAGAACGGTAACGGAAAGTATGAAAAATTCAAGACGCCATCAAAAACCTGTCATGGGTCGAGAAAATTATCCTTGCTGTTTGAACAAGGAAAGGACACGCTTAAATAGTTTCTTTCTTTTTTAAAAAAACATAAATATATAGGTTACTGGGATATATGAAATGTCACCGAATTACACAGATGACCAGGTCACTCTGATGCATGATTATAATTCAGTATAGGTACTTTGTCCGATTCTTCTTATAAGCTTTTGTATCACGTACATGTAGTATGCATTTATACCCCTTTTCTACTCAGAACTTCATTTCAGTTAGTCTTAAGAGCTCATTCAGTGTGACTATTTTTTAATCACAATGAAATCTTGTCACAGGCTACAATGGGTGAAAGAGAGGCTTAGCAAATTTTGGCCCATGGCTTGCAACGATGGTGATGCCACTGCAGAACAAAAAGTATCTGCCCCAAAAATGTTTCAATTTCGAGTTTGAAAAAATGCTATAATTATCTGAAAATCTAATCAGGTAATCAACATATTCATACAAATATGCCAACCAAATTTTATTTACCTACATGTACCTAAAGTGGTTTGAGTTTAATTGTGCTAACAAGGTTTTTATTTGTCCAAAAAGTTAAAAAATAAACAAATTCCTGTAATTGCTTGAAAATCTAATATGGTAATCTACATATGAATACAAATGCACCTACCAAATTTAATTTCTCTATCTCAAGTGGTCTTTATTTAATGGTGTTGACAAAGTTTTTGCCCCAAAAGTCCAAGTCCAAAATGTTCAAAACTATGTTTCTAAAAAAATGGAAAAAACTGCTGTAATGGTCTAAAAAACTGCTGTAATGACCTGAAAATAAAATCTTACATAGGAATACAAATATGCCTACCAAGTTTCATTGGTTTATTTTTAGTGGGTTTTGCTAATAAGCTCACTGACTGGGAGTACAGGCAGGACAACTCAAAATGACCCCATGACAAGCAGTGGGTAGTGGCGGCACAAAAGGTTGGGGGGCAATTGCCCCCAGGTGCCAAGCAAAGGGGGCGTAGTCGGATATTGTATTTTTTCGCAGCTGAAATTTTCATAGTATTTCAACTCTCCTAGGTGCAACGGGGCAATTCTTCACAAAACTTATATTTAGGAGGGGAGAAGGGAGGTTGGCAACTAACATAAAAAAAACTGTTCTCTGTGGCAAAGTAGGGGCGCCACTAAAAAACATTGCCCCAGCGTTACTGGAACTGTGATTTTATCTTATTTCTGTAATTGTATATGCCTTCAGAGCTCAATTATAATCAGCCCTGGCCTTTTTGTCCTTCTGGTCTTAAACAGGGTGTGAAACAACCGGTTTTCCTTCAGCTTTCGTCATTGAATGCTAACTGCTGAACATGCGCAGCACTGCATCTAGTGAGCTGAGGTGTTTTGTACATAGTGAAGTACAGCTATACCCGCCAATGGAAGCGGCATAGGCAGATACAAGTTCTTATTTATTCGTGGCTTGCATCCTCTTTTGGTACTGAAATTGTAAAAAAAAAAGGTCAAACATATGTCCATGGAAACTAGAGCAAGTGCAATGGCTCACCATCACAAATCCCCAAGTTACACATTCCAAAACTCCCCAACCCCCCTGCCACATTATTTACCCCCATCCCCTGACAGTGATAGAGGGCTTAAAATGGAAAATGTCACAGACATGATGCATCGTCCTATGGTTGCATATTTATATTTTTTTTAATATTTGAAAATGTCATTATAACTTTAAATTTTTGTAAACTGGGCATTTTACCCCTCTCAAGGAGTGAAGGATCCAAGGAAGATAACTCTCTTGCAGATGGTTACCAATGGAGCATTTACAACCACAAAGTTTTGTGAAATTCCACCCAGCAATTTAGAAGGAAAAATGTGGGCAGATAAATGTAGGCAATCACAACATCCCCAATGCTTTTAAAAAGCATGGGCATAGTAAGACAACGCAGGTGCCCACTGGGGCATGACACTACCATAGACGTGCCATGTAATCATATCACATCAAAGTTAAACCGCTTCAACACCAAGAGCTCAACTGAAGCAACCCACTTCCCATCAGAAACTCCACTCTTTTAAAGCATGTATGTATGTATTGGGTTTGTTGACATGTCAACACAACCCTGGCTACTCATCTAGTGCCAAGTAAGTTTAGGCATCACAAAAATGGCACACAAGACAAAGATGATAAAATACAAAGTCAGATTCTTAATATAAACCACACTCTTTCAAAAATTCAAAGACGTCAGATGACATCATCACAGGGCAAAAAGGTTGCCTCCATTAGCAGCCTCTTACATCATGCAGGAGGGTGCATCTGGCCAATACTACATCCCCAAGCCCACAGGTGGGGGCCCACTCATTTAAAGCAATGTCTTATTGGAACAATGTAGTTATACAAACGTTCTACATGTACATGTACACTCCAACTCTAAACCATTGATTTGTTACCCAGAATCATATAGGGAGCTGTGGTAGCTCAGTTGGTCAAGCGTAAGACTCGTAATCCAAGGGTTGTGAATTTGATGTGCACCCAAGCCAGCCCAGGTTGGCAGAGTGAATTTTCCTATCACTTTCCTGATCAGACGAGTACTGATTCAGCGCTGAACCGTGTTTTTCATAAATGAAAATGATGTTCTGTCTCAAAAGAATACTGCAAGTGTTCAAAAATGTCAGCAGCAGGCGATTTTCATAGCAGTGCTGCTTCAGTCTGATATTTAGCTGCTAAGAAAGAAAGGACAACTTTGAAATTTGGAAGAATTTGAACAAAAAATGTCACATCCATCAAAAACTTTCGGTTTTCTGATATAGACTTTTGTACCACAACACTGAAATTAGTTCAAATGCTAAGCAGATCAAACACACACAATTCTCCTGAATACTTCCTTAAGAACCTGCAAAGGTATTTTGACAAGGGTGAACAATAAAATTCCAATAAATTATAACTCCAAGTTGAAATTCCTTAAGGGATTACATCACATCCTAGCCCCCAATGCAGCCCGAGTCAAGAAGAGGCAAATAAAACAGGAGCCTTTCTGATTTAGCTCACACTCATGTAAGAATGTTTTCCAATCATTGTTAAGTTAAAGACACTGAAAAAAATCAAAAGTATTATGAAACTTTGACAAATTTTTCACATTTTTATATTACTGCATACACGTGTTTATAAGTTGAGTCAGACTGCAAACAACATCAACCCTGATCTGCAGTCACCTAACGCGTCAGCAGATCAGAGTCTATGTTGTTCATTGTAATATTTACTCCTAACAAACTGCACAGACCCAGATCTGCCAGTGCATTATGCACTGGCAGATCTGGGTCTGTGCAGTTTGCAGTTGAACTCGACTTTTAAGCGAGTATATATGATATATTGCACTTTCTTACAGATATTCCCAATATACTGCAATACACAATCCTGCATTGCAATATATCACAATACTAAAATTCTGGCAATTCCCAACATTAGTAATTGCTAACATAGATCAGACAAAAAGCAGGGTCTACCTTGCCAAGTTTAATCTACACATAGTGTCAATACAAGTTTATATTACCTATTAACAATAAAAAAAAGTATAAACAACTGACTGTTCATTGGAAATCATTAGAAAACTAATCACAGCACAAACAGCAAGTCAGTCTAACTTCAGAGTAAACATAAACTTGTGCACAATAACCGAAAAATTATACTTAATTTTAGCATATAGTTCAGATGTCTCCAGGATTTTCAGAGAGGAGGAATTCCCCCTCCCAGTCCAGCATTTTCGTAAGTTTGGTTTTTTTTTCTTCAATAGTTAAGGGGGGCAGTCTTTACATAAGAACAATATTTATGAACAGACCGTGTTATAGTAGATAAATGTGTGTGATAAATAAATTCTAATTAATAAAGAACAAATGTACAGCAGTTTATCTTCATTAGGCACTGGTTTAAAAATTAAGATAGGTATTTTTTTTTTAACATTATATATAAATCAAATAATATTTCAAGCGCTTCAAAGTACTGGACAAAACCAGCTCAATTAGATGCACAAATCAATTTCAGCAATGTGATTTTTTTTATTTAAAAAGGAAAAAAAAAAAAAAAAAAATTGGGGGGGTAGGGGTGTGGAAAGTGCTAGAGTCGGCAATGAGGAACAGGGACGGTCAGCTGACCAGAAACACATATTTTTTTTGGCCTTATTAGTACAGTGAATGCTGTCATGTGGTATGAAAACGATACTACATCATAGGCATCATAAATGCATGTAACAACAGAGACATTTTCATGGAACACCGAAAACTGCATGTCTGCCATTGTATAACCTTGTCAAAACACTTTTAATGACTAGATAATCAATGTGATCACCTCATCGCTCAATTGCAAAAAGTCACTTTGTAGGCATTTGATTATGCTGGTTGGTTTAGAAGTCAAGCATTTACATGATCAGACTGAGCTTTGTCAATATTAATGATTGTTCTTACAGGTTTCGTTATACTCATGGATAATCAACTTTCCATGCACTATTTCATTTTTAAGAAGGGGAAGCAATTTTTGCAATTGTGCATCCCTGCGAAAACACTGCAATATGACTGAAATCTTGTAACACTGAAAACTGTTCTACCCAAACAAACTCTGTTGCTGGCAGCTCTTCAATTTACAGAAAGCAAAATCACTACCAGTAGGTGGAGTATTGATTTATTTACTGCTGCACAATAGAAGCTAGGACAGAACTAATCAGATGTGATAATTTTTACAGAATGATTCTGATAGCTAGCAAATTTCACATGGGTCATGGCTCAAATTTAAACATTTCCCAATATTTTATGATCATTTACATTTATATCTCTCATGGTCTCTTTTAGGCCTAAAAAAATCAGGTGAGTTTCCAGTTTGATGCTAAACAAAAAATATGGTTGATCGGTCAGAATAAGTTTTTTTAATAGTAATTTTTCCCTTCCAATTACCGAAAGTGAACCACGGTTGCATGACCTAATTTTATTCCTTCCTTACAAACTGCCCATGGTTAGGTTAGTACCTGAAAGTGTGAATCCCATATACATACAAATATTATGATTAAAATTTAATTGTCAAGTTAAAATATGAATATTTCATATTCGTCAAAACTTCCATAAAGAGTACATTCACATTATCAAGTCTACACAAGAAAATACAAGACTGACCTTGACACTGACTACAAGAAAATGACAGACTGTCAGTATATTGTCTGAAATAAAGGATCAATAAATGAGAAAAACTGGGAACTGTTGGTAATTGAAGAATGCAGTACATACAAATGTGAAATAAAAGTGCTGATGTGAGTACTGTGACAAGATCGCAGAGTACAAAACTTCAAGAACATGGAGCATTACAAACTGATCTCTCTCTCTCTCTCTATCTATCTATCTATCTCTATCTATCTCTCTCTCTCTCTCTCTATCTCTCTATCTATCTATCTATCTATCTATCTATCAATCAATCAATTTGGACTTGCCCAGAGGCAAGTACCTTGCAAACATGAGCTTGCCTGAGCTGAATTTGAGTTTGTCCCAGGAGTCGGGCAAGTGGATTTGTTGGGCCCTGTTTAATGAACATAATGTCTAATACTGTTACATGTGGCTAAGAATGAAATAACATCAGAACTAGTTAAAACAAGTGGCTCCAGTGAGCCTTGTATCGCTCACCTATTAACATACAACAGTCAACCATTTCACTGAGCAGACTTATGTAGTATTATAAGAACAAACTATCTCACATAAATAATATCCACAGTCTCTTGTTCATATGCAGTCATCAAAGAGCTTTAGTTAAGTTTAGTGACAAAACTTTCATTTGTGCTCTACAGTCACATGGCTTTCAAAATAAGTGAAATTAAAATTCGGTTTTGTTTTTCTTTTTTGGATATGTGCTTCTTTACTCCTGGTAATTAAATTTGGAAGTGTTTCAGGAGAAATGCATATTGGGATATTTTTTTAATTTTTTGGAAGATAAAAATAAAAAATAAAAATTTCCAATATTTGTGAGGAATGCACTGAATACATGTATTGCCATAAAATGACAACAATACATGTCATAACATATAAATGACATGGCTCTGGCACTTTAACATGACAATACATGTGATAACATATAAATGACACATTTATGGCACTTTAACATGGCAATACTGGCAACTATCGTACTATATTTAACCTAATATATCAAACATGCTTCTAAATATTTTCTTATTTCAAATGTGGTTTTTAAAAAGATTTTTGCAAATAAATTGATAAAGTCAGACATAGTTTTTACAAGAAATATGTTATTATTGGAGCAAAATCAATATTAGAAAAAAAAACATTATTTGCAACTCATATCTGTAATTGTGTGAAGAAATTCTGATCTGAAACTACAACACTGCACATACAGGGCTCTGGTAAACGTCTTGTCCTCTCGACCTGATCAAGTAAAAATTGACTGAACCAAGTAAAATTTCTTACAAAGGTACCCGACTCCAACTTGATACTAAAATGGGTCCAAACCATGAAAATATTATCTACAGAGTGAAGACAGTGGGTTTAAAATACATGTAATACATGGCACTAGGAGTGAAACGATACACCTGTGCCACGTATCGATACGATTCACGATCCACAGCCTACGATACGATACATTATCGATTCTCAGTTTAAAGAATAAGAAGGCAAATGACTAATAATTATTCATGACTGCTGAAGATTAAAGTAACTTATATAGGGTAGATATCGTTTTGTATCAATTCTTCACCTCTTGTATTGATACGCGTATCAATATGGCAAAAGTATCGATGCATTGATATATCGATGAATCATCCCACCCCTAAAGGCTTACTAATTCAATAAACTTGAACCAGATGAAAAATCAAAACATTTAGACATTTTCCGACTCCTAACTTCCCACTGGTCTCACTCATAAAAATGTGTAATATTTAATTGAAAAGCAAAACTTCTCCACGTTAAAATGACAGGCAACAGGGATGATTATGCTATATTAATTAGGGCCACCTGGTGGCCCCAATTTTTCTTTTTGGTTGGTGGCTCCAGAATTTTTATTTTGAAATATCCTAATTGGAAGTTATAAAATACTAGATGCCAGAATGTCTCCATCATTCTATTCATATCCATAACATGTCACTGGATCAGAACAACAATTTTACCTGCAAGTGGTGTTGATTATACAAAGGCTGCCCATTGCTTTTAAGTGATTTAGGAATAAGAAGTATTCAAATTCTCCAACATATATGCATCATTGAAGAGCTGGCAGGCTTGGAGACAGCTTCCCATTTTCATAATGATGGATATATATTCCTTTCTTAATTACCGTATATACTCAATAATAATCCGGGGTCCAAATGCAAACAACATAGACCCTGTTCTGCCTTAGCATAATGCGCCAGAGTCTATGTTGTTTGTTCTACTGATTAGTCCTTATAAACTGCAGAGACCCAGATCTGCCGCCGCATTATGCGAAAGCAGATCTGGGTCTATGCAGTTTGCAGTTGGTATAAGCTTATATGCGAGTATATATGGTATAACACTGTATTTTGACTAGCTGTTTGGATAGCTGACAAAAGACACTGGTAACGAATGATACACACAGTTTCTGTCATTAATTGTTTAAACGGAACACCAGGCCCATGATTTGTCTGCCAAAGTATACCTGGAATCACTTAGTCCAGCATGAAATGCTCAGTGACTTTTTCCAGAAACAAAAGACACTTGTATGAATGATACACACAGTTTCTGTCATGAATTGTTTAAACTGTACACCAGGCTCAGGATTCATCTGCCAAGGTAAACTTGTAACCATGTGGTCTAGCATGAAAAACTCAACGATTTTTTTTAGAAACTTACTTCTAATGAACCAAATCATGTTTTTATTACATTCTATTTTATGCTTTTTATTGAAAAGAGAATATAGTTTTTAATAGTTTTCCATATTCAATGCTTTAATTTGATGTTAAACAAACCAAAGGTGCCATATGATTATTGAGTACTTTTATTTCTGTAACTCCTGTAAGTAACACTGAATTATTATTTAATCCCTATAGTGTATTATTTTTCAAATTCTATTAAACTGTTTTATTGAAATGTATGCATCTTGTACTCCAAAATTTGGTTGCATTTTTTTTTAATCCATTTATTTTTGGCAAGGGGAATAACTGTTTGGGCTGAATTAAATAACTGAACATTAAAATCACAAATCCTTTTGCAAATATTATAACAGACAGAGGATGTTTTACTTTTCTATGTTAATGAAGGATATATTTTATCGCGTGGTACAAAAGAAACGTAATATTTTAACAAGTGGCAAATCTGCGAGTTAAAATATATCCTTTTTTTGTACCAGAAGATGGAATACATATGGCATTTACACAGGAAAATAAAAGTTTCTTTTTTACCAAGCTTGATCCGTAATTGAAGCTAAGAATAGTAAACTGGATCTTCAGTACACCCCCTTTTCATAAATTCACCTCACTTTCAACCCTATTCATACGCTGATCATATAAATACCAGCGACTTCAGAAAACAGTAGTTTGTTGCAGAAAATTACATTTTTGACATTTTGTAAACTTTTTGACGCTATATGATCACAAAGTAAGTCTGATTCAGCAATGCATCACATCAATTTTATCATTGTTGTCAACGTAAGGGGAAATAATTTCAAATTTATTCATCAAAAAATAATTTCCATGTCTGAAAGGTAATGCAGTTTCCATTTATTTGTTCTAGCTCACAAAGTCTCGTTTTTCTTGCTGCAAGTATAACTTCTCTTGGAACACACAATCATGCGTCACATGGCATGATGGGAAATCTTGTATTTTCACATGTGAATTATTAGGATATATTTTTTACATGTGAAAATAAAGGAATGACCAAAATACAGCAATTATTTCAGAAATAAATTTCTTTATTTCACACTTTAAGCATATAATAAAACTTCAGTATTCCAATAATTGTTTGTTTACCTAGCATCATTGGCAACATTTTGTAAAGGAAACAAACAAGGTTAAATGTAAACTATGCAACGCTGAATTAGTTTACATGGAATTGATTTCAAAACTGCTAAATCACTTGATATTAAAATTTTCACTCTCAAAGTAAATCATAATGTAAAAATTATGCCATTTCTATTCCCTGTCAATCATGTGCTCTAGAGATCTGGAGTAATATAGAAGTCAACAAAGCCTCGACATATCAATCAACATATCCAAATTTAATTAGCCACATGTCAGTGCAATTTTCATTGTGAACAAATCACTTCCCCTGAGAATTTTTTATAATAGTCCCCACATTTAAATGAATAAGTAATTATGAGTTACTGCCCTTCTTTACAACAGTCCATCTTCAGCACTAAACAAGTTTATCATCACAGTGAATTTAAAAATAAACAGGAAAATAACCCCTGCATTCATTTCATTAGGCAACATTTTTTTTAAAAACGTGTTTCCGGTGGGCGGACTATCCCTGTTTCTCGCCTTATCAGCCTGAACTCCCCCAACCAAACAAAAATATTAATCAAGGCTCCAAAGATGTAATTTAATTAGATATCAGCGCATTCCCTAATTGCTGGTCACTGGGTAATTTGGCTACCAAAATCTGCCTGAGCAACCGGCTGCTTTTTTGCTGCAACCCTATACCTCCATTAGGGGTGCACCCCCAAACCCTTGCTACTTTAAAATCTTTACCAGGTACATCCAGTCTGATGGAATGACCTGGATACAGATGACCGGGTTTACAATGTTTTCAATGTGGCCTGGCAGGAGTGGGGAGGAGGTTCAATAAACACCATATAAGATAAAGAAAAAAGGACGGATTTAACAGCTTTATTAATGTCGACAAATGTTCTAATTCTATCTGAAATACATTAAACAAATATTTGCAATGGAACATTAGGTATTTGTTTCAGCTTTATTCTGTGCAACTCCAAACCTGTGATTCTCAATATTAAATATCAAGGGGTTACTTGCCTTGCTTTCGTTGGTGAGAAGTTATTTTTTTTTTCTTAAAGTTGATTTCATAGCATACAAAATGAAAACTATTTCTAACTGCACTAAGTTGCATTAATATGTCCGTATTTTGCTCATAATAAAACAAAACTCACTGATGTCTTGATGATATAAGCCTTTTTACTAAGCTTGATAAAAATCTGATCAGAAATAGTAAATAAGGTGCTGACATGCTCAGCCAATCAGATGCAAGATCACCAGATCAAAATGCATTGGTCTTGTGCATAACTGTACCATCAAAGATTCTGACGGTTTAAGTCGATTTACCAAGTTTACTCAAAATCAGATATTATAAATGTGGTCTCTAGAGTGGTAACAAGCTTAGCCAAATAGATGCATGATCACCGCATTAATACGAGTGGATCTTGCCAATTACTGAACTCGTGCGAGATTTTGATAATATAAATATTGCAACACTGTTCAAAATCATATTGGAAATATGACTTTCAAAATGGTAACAAGCTCAGCCAATCTGATGCAAGATCACCTCGTTAATATCAGTGGATCTCGTTTATTATCAAATAAATCCAAGATCCTGATGACATAATCATACAATTCAAATTTGATATAAACTGGATTAAAAAGCTGTCAATCAGATGCAAGATTGATTCATTAATGTGCTCAGATTTTGCTCATTATCTAATGTGTCTGAGATCTTTACGATATAAAAAAATATTCAAAGTCTGACCAAAAGCAGATCAGCAATATGGCCTCCAGACTGGTATGGTTAAAGTAAAAATTGTGTGGTTCGCTAACCCAACCTACCCTATTTTAACAGCCCAGACTAACTTTATATCCTGTACACATGTGAAAAAAAATTATACCGACCATGCCCCATTTTTCACATCTAAATTGGCAACTTTAGCTTGGAATCTGCGACATGAACAAACACAAGTTGAATAAAAATGTAACGAAAACCAAAAATTTGTACTGACCTCATACCCTATTTTTTGGTCACACTGTTATTGGAACCACATATTTTCTATTTTCAGCTAACAAGCTCAGCCAATCTGATGCAAGATCACCTCGTTAATATTCACAGATACAGAAATGCTGCCAGATATTGTGTTAAGAGGGGGAAGTCCCCCACGCCAACCTCCGGGGGGGGGGGGGGGGAATTGGGGGGGGGGTAACTCTGCCAAATGGTAGCTGATGGGTGACAACATTATTAGGTGTAGCAACACCTAATTTAAAACAGGTATTTCATAATTTTGACAATAAATGTATATGGTATCTGCATACATAATTGTTGCTCAGATGGTAAATATTCTTCTTTGTTTCTTAACACTCCCTTTCAAGAAAGATTTTGCAAACTGAAAATCATTTATTGAACCACATACACACATCTGTATAGTCATCAGTTTATTTACTGTTTCTGATATTAGCCCACAGGCCTTTGAAACTCTATCACAGTAGTAAGAAAATGTAAGAATATCTTAGAAGAAAAAAAATTGACACACACACACACACATATATATAGAAAAATGGCCATAGTTCAGTATTTACCTAACACATAATTATTAATTATCTAGCTCTTTCTTTCTTCGTGCTCTATTGAAATCTAAATCCTCAAAAGATGTCTCATTTAGTTGTATAAGCATTAATCTGCTGATCATTTCTGAGCTTAATTTGTGCCTTATCTGTGTATGAATATTGTTCTGTGCTGATAACCCTCTTTCACATATGCATAGCTTGCTAAGCCAGCTTGAACAAGTTGGAAAAATGATCTTTTTTGTTGTTATGTACAATTTTCAGCAGCTCAGTGGTATTGTCTCTTGGATATCTCTGCTCCAAAATAATATTTTTCACTAACAAGAGCTCCTGCCAAAAGTTTCACTTTCTTGAATCAGTGCTTTGCTGACTACTACATGTATGCCAAATTTCTGATATGTTCCACAATTCTGTATGAGGATTTTAAGTCCATCAATGCCATAGTCAACTTGTTCAGACAGAGTCGCTCTGATTAAAAATAAATATCCTTACTTTTTGATTTCTTTTCAGATTTTTATTTATGCAATTTATCTTAACCCTTAGAGTGCTATATAGTTTTGTACCACAAGATCCCTCAAGGTAGAATTGTGTTTGAGAAAAGAAATGAAAAATTGCACTCTACTTTTAAATTGCTTGTACTTTAAGTAGGCTTAGTATTCTGCAATTTTTGACATTTAATTTCAACGGACCGCTAAATAGAGGGTTGGCCGGCATACCGTCTATTTTTTTCAATCCAGCATGTACATCGGACTCATATTCAACACCATTTTCTGGTTCAAACTTACTCACTGGGATTTCCAGTAACACTTTCCGGGCTCCAATAATCTCATATACTTCAAAACATTAAAAATCATTGTCATCATCGCTATCATCGGCCAGTATTTGCCGAACGAAATCGTCATCTGATGATGAACCATGTTACGAGTCTGCCATTTTGGATTTTCAAGGGGCACTTACTTTAAACATGCATTTGTAAAACTTCCTTCATGAATGCAAGGTTAAAACCCAACAATGCTTGTTCCATGGCCCAATATGCCAATCAAATTTAGTTCAACAGACGTTCATATAAAGCTGATCAATCTGTAAACAGTTGCCTACCGGAAAAAGACCGATAACGAGACAAGTGCAACGCGACTTCTACTGGCGCGCGACTTATGCCCCGACAAGAACTTTAAGGGTTAACAGTTAAATAAAACTTGTATACTTCGCGGAATATATTTTTATATGCGCGACTTTAAACTAATTTGCGGGAGTTCTCATGCATCACTGCTTTCCAAGTGCACGAATTTGTACAAATTTTGCGTGATTCGCACAGTCACGAGCTTAGGCAGCATCTCTGTATATATATGCATAGGATTTTGTTTCATTTTTTTCTCAGATATTCTGACATTTTCTTACTACAGTGATAGAGTTTCACAGATCTGTGGTTAGTCTATTCCTTGGAGTAGTGTTAATTTTGCTTCGAGAACTAAATCCCTTTCACAATTATCTTTTTGTAAAGGCAGAACTGCTGCAAAACTGGTTTTTGGGATATATATCCAACACACGGATATATTCCACAATTCACGCATGTTGTTCCTTGGATATTTTTGTTGATGTATCAGATTTTCTGCAAAGCCTAAACTGTATGCATAGGAACGACATCATCCCGGTTTTTTCTGTATCACCAGTTTCTACGTTATGTTCAGTTAGCAGCAAACCATCAGATATTTTATCCTCCCTAATTTCATCCTTAACAGATGATCTTTCCATCTCTGTGACTTTCCTAAAGAAATCAGTTATCTTTTGTTTCAACATGACACACTGCTGTTGTGCTTGACACATTTCGGTAATAGCTGATTGATGGATCAATTTACAATACCCCTCCAGGAAACAATTCAATCAGAATACCTCCATAGTTTCTGCAATACTCCAACAGATCTCCATCATAAAGGTGCTTGTATTCAAACAATATTATCCATAGATATAAGATTAATTGAGATCATGGAGAAAAGGTAAAAAAGACGATCTGATCAACCTAATTAAAATACAAAAAATTACAAAATCGTGCAATGGGTATGAGAAATCACGGGAACCACAGATAACTTGTGCGATCTTTCCCTCATTGGGTTTTAAAAGTTGCGTGACTCTCTATCATTTTTGTGAGAAACCCACAATCCCGTGGCCTGGCAGCATCTCTGCAGATATGCTCATATTCACTCACTCAGATATTGATAATAAATGCATATATTCTACGTTTGATCAAAAACATGGCCTAGAAGAGTGGTAACAAGAAAATGCTGATTGGCAGACAACTGACAATCAACACAGGGTCGTACCATCAACTCACTTGGTCTTATGGCCACGTAAGTTAAAAATCAGGAATTCAGGAAACCAGAAACAATGCTTTTTTCCCCCCCAGACCTGATCATTTTATCTCACCAACTTCCAATTCATCGAAGGATTGTTTTTGTACATATGATATACACATCCACAATGGTTGTCTGTAGATTCTCAAATGGTAGTATATTCAGAGGAAATTCTGATTATTTGTGTACACTGATGCTGCCAGATTCTTTGCTGGTTAAGTTGATAAAGTACTCTCAGGCTATTGTCTCTATACTCTGCAGCATTAATGATTTTTTCACTTTTGCGGGGAGAACATGGTTCCAAATTGCTGCAGGTTGTATTATTTAAAAGATACTTTCATTCTTTATCTCTATTTACTATATAGTATACTTGGTTTTGTGCAAACCAGGGCTTTACATATTTTATAAAAGTCAGCTTGCCCAGGGCAAGATGACTGGAAAATCGAACTTGCCCTTGGGGGATTTGAACTTGCCTAAATATATGACAACAAAATATCACAACCAAAGTGAAAGAATATGGTAAAATAAAATAAAGGATGTTTTAATGAAATCGCACAATTTTTGCTTTAGTAAATACATAACATTTGTTTATATTTTATCTTTGTTTGCACCTTAAAGCCATATTAAAGTTGGCAAAAAAGATCTAAACACTACATGTATATGCAGATGAGGAAAAAAAGGAAGGATTAGAATGCATATATATATAGTTAGAAGAGCAAGGGCAGATATGTACATGTATACAAATAGACATGTACATGTATACAAATAGACATGTACATGTATGCAAATAGACAGATAAATGGATAGGCAGATAAACATTTTGTAAATGACTATTTTTAAGAAAAAGTGAGAGAGAGAGAGAAAGTGTCATTCAAGTAAAAAAGACTTTAAATTGAAAACTGAAACAGCCTAGAGCAGAACTGTGTTAACTTAATTTTAATCATATTTCAATACATCATAACATTTTTCTTTTTATCTCTGTTTCCACTTAAAGATAAAAAATGATCAAGTAGCTTTAAGTACCGTATATACTCGCGTATAAGCTAATACCAACTGCAAACTACATAGACCCAGATCTGCCGTCGCATAATGTGCCGGCAGATCTGGGTCTATGCAGTTTGTAAGGACTAATCAGTACAACAAACAAACACAGACCCTGATCTGCCAGTGCATTATGCGCTGACAGATCAGGGTCTATGTTGTTTGCATTTGGACCTGGGTTATACGCGAGCATATATGGTATCTATCCAGTAGGTAAACAAGGTGAAACCTAGTCCCTCACTGAAATATTCCAATATCAATGAATTCAATATCTTATTCTGGGGAGTGTTGTGTCCACTCATCACTGTCTGCTTCTGCATTCAATGTCAACCAATATTCACCTTGAAATTGGTGACATGCATCTAAACAAACTTTGACAAACTGACTTTTGAGAGTGATTTAAGAACACTTATTTTTATCCATTTAATTATTTGCCAAACAGAAAGTATGTATCGGTCTCATGTAATAATCGCATATACATCAGATAATAAACATTTCTTGTATCTGCTAGATTTCCAGGTGGCTAATTGTTAGAGACAAGTGCCTTTTTTTTCAAACTCACCTGTCAGAGAAATCTCACGAGGTATATTATTAACAATTATCACCTTAAAATCAGTGACAGGCATTCAAAAATTTTTCAATACGTAGATTGTACATAGTGTGCAATTTTGACGATACTCAGCACATTTGCAGCTCACGAACTGGCCATGGCTAGGTTAGGACTTAAAAGTTGGTGAATCCCATATACGTACAAATATTACGATTAAAATATAACTGACAAGTTAAAACATTAATATTTATTTCATATTTGTCAAAACTTGCTTTACATAGTAAATATTCACATTATCATGTCTGCGCAAGAAAATGCGAGGCTGACCTTGACATTCACTACAAGTTGGAAATGACAGACTATGAAAGTACATCGTGTGAAATAAAGGATCAATAGATGAAAGAAACTGTGGACAGTTATGTAATTGAATAATGCGGTATATATAAATGCAAAATAAAGGTGCTGATATACATACCGTGCCAAGACTGCAGAGTATAAAACTTGCAGAATATAATGCATTACTATAACTAAACACAACCTCTCTGTCAATTTTTTGGACTTGCCTGCAGGCAAATACCTTGCAAACTTGAGCTTGTCCGAGCTGAATTCAAGCTTGTCCATGGCATCGGGAAAGTGGATTTGTAAAGCCCTGATACAAACATTATTTAAGGTTTTTAATGCTTGCGCACGTTTTTGGTGACTAAACATCAAAGTCCTGTGGGGGAAATAAGGTCAGGATTTTCTGATATCTGTGACCTGTCCAACAATCGATCAAACGATTTATAATTATACAAGTTTTAACTATTGGAAATTACCTCTGAATACAAGAGGAAAGAAGCTGAAAAAATTACCCCCCCCCCTAAATGTACCAGAATAATGCAGAATCAAAGGGCACCTTCTCTGTTATTTGTTGTAGCTGCAAGCAATCTTTCAAATCAAAATATAGGATATTAAATTTCCTACCACAAAATTAAAACAAAAGTGGTAAAAACAATTAAATAAAAAATATTTTAAAAACAATAACAAAAATGTCTGATATTTGCAGAGCACAGGCACGATTCAAAGTTGTAAGCTTCGATTAAAACTAATTCAATCAAAACTATTTTAACTGACCAACAATAGAAGATCTAATAACTTGCTTTCCTTCAAATACAGCTTACCTGCAATTTGGTGGTGGATCAAGGGTTATTTCAGCCAATTCCTTCTGAATTCTGTGAAAGGAAACGGAAATTTAAAAAGTCAGGAAATAATTTAAGAGAACATGAGAGAATAGTCTCACGGAGTACCTCATTTCTCCACGTACATTGTATCCAAAATGGCGATCAGGTGACCTAGCCCATTGATAAAATACAAATCATAATTTTTCAAAAACTGCCATTTATTTCTCAACCAAACTTCACAGGGACAAAATCTGGCACACAAGGATTGCACATCTAAAGGTTATTTTTTAATATTTTCATAAATTTCGCGATGCCACAATTGCAAAGCTTATATGCAAATGAGCTGGCTCGCCTATTCAACAATACAATCTAACGAACTCCACTGCCTGAGTGTATGTACACTGATGAATACACATAACATTCCATCGCTACTTGGCCAAAGCCCTAATAAACTATCCTCACAAAACCGATTTTGTTGCAAAGAAAATATAATAAATAAACTGTTAATTCACCTTTTGAGACTTGTGCCCATCATTTTCGAGTTTTTCAAAGCAGCTTTTGGGGGAGTACCGCTAGGAGCCGCAGAAGTTGAAGGAACTGGGGGGATAGAGGTAGACGATGATGAGCTCTCGTCCCCACTTGTATTTCCATTCTGGGTGGGGGTAGTTCGAGCTCTTTTCTTCCCACGTGCTGTTCCACTAGTGGACATCGTCTTATTTTGTCAACTTTCTAATACAAACTGGAATAAAAGAAAAACGTCTTCAACATCGTCCCTGTATAACTTAATATTAGAGATCGTTATCTCAAATAACATGAAAGAGTCTTAAATAATGTACTATGCAGAAATGAAGCTTATTGTATATAGATTAAACCTGCACTTCAGTGAAGTTTCATATGATACAGAAGGTATATTTTTTAATCAACTGATATATGGTACGCTGATACATGTACCGAAGTTTATGACCGATAAACCGATATGTCATGAACCTAACAAAGACATTCCAACAATTCGAACTAAATTCTCAAAACCCTCCAAACAGATTGTACTGACACTTAGCTGAATAATATTTGAGATATTTACCTGTCAGGAGTGGTAAAAATCCGCTAAATTTGTCCCAGAATTTAGTAAAATTTTCCAATGAAAGAAGATGGGCACAGTGAAGGACTAGAAACGTGCTATAGCCAAGTGTTGGCTGTTCCGTTCGTCTCCCCCGAAAAATAGTTATGAATTTCGGTAAAAATACCAGCTATCTTTGGAAGTATTTACTGCATAGCAAGGTATATCTTTCACTTAATTATATTTTATCTGATGGATTGATCTTTCGCAAAAATTCATGCTTTCTTTTTAATGGATGGTGCGTCAAAATTAAACTAATACAATAGGGAGTAAAATCCAATTGCTATAATCTCTAGAGATCATTAGCTTGATATTCATATAGTGGGGGAGGTAAACTTTTTAACGCTAAACAACATATTATCGAATTTGTAATAGCGTCAATGATAAAAGGGCATAGGCTAAGTTGTATAGATAAATTGTATCTTAGAAGCACACAGAAGTGCTGAGAAAAATGAATCCATGATAATAAATGCAGGAAATTCTCATATTATTCACCCGATTGATAACTGCGCCCCCTAAAAGTAAATGAGCCTGACCCATGCTTGTCCAGGTTTATTAATTTCCACTCAAAAGGAACGATCCGGGCTTTTTATTCGGGTCAGTCAATTCAAAGGCAACTCTAAAAATGTTATAAGTTTGCCTCTTATTTTATTTGTCCATCCTCATTTGATTATTTAAAACCAGAGAATGTTTTAAGATACGGAAAGGCGACGTCGCGAGACGGACGTTTACCGATAGCGCAAAAATTACTGATAATAGCTTGTCCCGCTTCCTCATAACCTTAGAGCATTTAAGCGTAACCAATTAACCTGTTGTGATAATTAGTTCATTCATATGTGCTATATTAATGTGCTGTTGAAAGCATGAGCTAATTACATCACTTAAAACAAAAATTGCTTGAACCAGTTATTAGATTATCGACGTTAAAAATATCAGAAAATTTCCAGCCATAAAAACGTTATGTTCTAATCAATTATAAATCAAGAGATATGAAAAATAACGAGTTACGTCCAGAGGCGGATCCAGTAATATCTTTAGGGGGGAGCATAAAAAACAAGTAGGCAAGGGGTCTGTGGGATGGATATCTGGTGGGGGACCAGGAGGCTATGCCCCTCTCGCCCCCCCCCCCCGGCAGCTTCTGCATGTTAAATGTTTCCAATGCATAATTTTAACCATGTATCTGTAAAGAAAACTTACTCTAGGAAACGTTCTGATTGTTTCACGCTCATTTTCATGCGGGGGGGGGGGGGGTGAGGAGCAGCCCCCACCCCCACCTCCTCCCCGTGATCCGCCTATGACGTTATCAGAGTTAAGCACTGATCAATCGTTTTCTTTTACTTGCCGGAGTAGCGTGTTGATGATAGTGGGCCATATTAACCGGAACAAAATTGTTTAGCTCTTGCATTATGAATTTGATCATCAAATACACATTTGGTGTCCTTTAACTTAAAATCAAATTTGACAAATCAAACAATTACATCAATCATAAGTATGAAATGTAATGACTCGTTGGGGGGGGGGGGGGATGGACGGGGTGGGGAATTACTATTATAATAATCTTCTGGGCCTGGAACATATTAAAAAATTTTAACTAAATTGGAACTCAAACTTAAATAAAATTACACAGAAATCCAAAGTTTTACTCATGATTTATATTTATCTAAACTTTTACGAAAGCCCATTAGTGCCAAGTTGAGACACGGAGAAATAATTATGTACTGCGAGTATATTCCTAATATTATTACGAATGTTCAATTATTATTGCAATACTATTGCGAATATTCCAAAATGTATTGCAATGATATTGCATTTATTTGCAAATGTATTGCTAATATTGGCAATGCTTTTGATATTCCGTTTATTCACAAAAGCAGTGTGAATACTCGCAAAACCATTGCTAATTTTCGCAATGTATTTGCGAATAAACGCAGTGGTATTACCTAGATTAGCAATATTTTTGCGAATATATAATTACTAAAACACGCAATACTTGCGAATATTCTAAAAAATATTGCGAATAAACGTATTATCAACAGCATCGGCTAATTTCCGCTGCACATGTTTATTCTCCATGCCTCTTCTTGATACTAATGGGTTTCCGTACAATTTTGAACAAACGACATCAACTTTTCTCACGTACTAAAATACACAAGCTGCTCAAAACACCTTATCAATGGATTTTTCAACGCATAATTTATATAAAAACTCATTCAGCAATTCGTGTAATAATATGCCGCGACTTTAAGATCAGTATCAACAAGACTGTAAGACAATTACATTCATATCATTTTAGTCAAACCTGAAAGTTTTTTTATGTCTCAGTTCTAAATATTGTCTGTGTATCCTTGTCCGTCTATATGTCCGACCCACATTAGTTAAGTTTTGCTTTTCAGTCAGTTTCTCGGGCAATGTTGGTCGGGGTTGTGAAACTTTGTGAGTGTATGCATATTGGTGAGTACGCACACCTGCTGAAATTGCACCACTGCGATGTTCTTATATTTCACGCCTCGTTGACTTCGGTGGAGTTTGTGTGTTTATATCAGTTTTCAGCGCATTTTTGGGTTGCGCAGTCATGCAACTATATGTGTGGATACTTTCTGATGAGTGCAACACGTACATGCCATACTTTTGTTACTTGCCCCATTAAAACAATATATGCTGAAATGAAAGGTACTATTTATACATTTGAAACTATGATTAGAAGATTTAATAAGGTCAGCGAACTTTTTTGATTGATAAGCTCTAATTTTATCCTTCCTCCCCCCCCCCCCCCTCTAAATATGAGCGCGAAACAACCGGAACGTTTCCTAGAGTAAGTTTTCTTTACAGTTAGACGGTTACAAATTATGCCCTGGAAGCGATTACAATCCAGGAACTTCCAGGGGCTTCGCCCCCCTGGGCCCCCACTAGGAGTTTCATCTCATAGACCCTTGCCTACTTGTTTAGCACGCCCCCTCCCACCCCCACCCCACCCCATCCGCCTTCTGCTTCTTTTTCTTCCATTATATCAGTAAGCGCGGGAAGTGGAACAAGTTAAAGTCTAACGTGATTCTTAAAGCCCAGTTTTGTTGAATTATTGATTAAAAAAACAACAACAAATATTGATTGTAGAATGCATAAGAGGAAAATCGGGATACTAGCTATTTATTCCACCTAGCGTTGACATATTGTATGTATGTATGTATGTATGTATGTATGTATGTATGCTTGACTTGCTGGTTTGCAAATTGTCTACATATAAGTTTTGTTGCTAATATTTTCTTGATATTCAAAATACAAGCTAGACATTTTCGGATGATCGTTCATGTGTGCGTGCGTAGCTGCGTCTGGAATGGAACAGAGTCCCTGCTAAACTCGTTGTATGAAAGAAAATATTTTTGTTGTTGGACACGTATAACCTAAGCTATTTTCGAATGCAACTGTGTTGTTTGTGTTTACTTCTCTGTGGTATCGTATATAGGAATTCAACAGTTTGTATGCAAGCGTCATCGTAGATGCTTGAATCATATAATACGTAAGGAATTTAATTCTCCCCAGTGTCGCCTTAGGGTCGATATTTAAATACTTTATAAGGTCACCACTCAATATAACTTCTGTCGATTACATTCAGGCAATCCATTCAATAATATAGGCAGTTCGTACAGAGTGATATATTTGATCACTTGTTGGAGTGGCTATATGGCTCAGTGATCAGCGTGTGTGACTCACGACCAGACGGATGCAGGCTCGAATCCTGTCCTGAACACACTGAATCTGCGATTAATAAACTGTCGTTGGTTCGCATGCTTTAGCAGATGGAGTGACAAAAGGTATCGCATTTCACACGGTGACTTTTTAGCAAAGGCGTCAATGACGCTGAGAATTTGTAAATAATTGAAAATAATTTAAAATGCATCATACCCAGAGAGCACACCTACGTTGGGACAACTTTGGCAGATAATCGCATGGACGGTGTTGAGAATATGACGTTGGGCCAGCGTCAGACCACTCTTCAACTGCCGACTTTTCAATAGTTGTAATAGCGACGTTGGAAATACACTAGTCTGGCCAACATTTTTCTGTGGTTGTGATGCCAACGTTATATGCGTTGGCCCACCATTGGACCAAGTATTTCCAAGTTTATATTTTCTACATATGAAATAAGTCTCTACATATATAAATAAGCGTGAGTTATTAAATTTATATTAAATGTATTTTCGTTCTCTCAGATCGTTTTCTTTTACATTGATCACAAATGCCACCAAAGAATCACGTGACCCCCCTTGAAACTAAATCTGTAGAACCCGTACGTGAAGTAGAGTACTTGTCGATTGGGAACATCGCTCGAATCCATTTCCGTCAATTTGAGAAATGTTTCTTTCTCGACTTGACTGAAAAGGCAGAGGATGCTCCGACTGAGTACTTGTTTGTCCGTTTCAGTACGTGATCACTTTCTTTTTGATTGAAATTTTACTCTACATTTATTGGACTATTTTTCATACTGTATCATATAAGTAGATTTGTTTTCATGAATTTAGGATTTTTGTACGTAACTGACAATCATTTTCGACACATAAATTACAAAAATGCTCGTGGAAAGCAGACGACATAGTTTTCATTGAAGCATGGCATGGCCGGAATGATTAAGTTTGACCGTTTATATAACAGTTTTATAGTTCGAGCTAACTAAGATTATTTGTTTCTTTTACTTAATTGTTGTTTCTTTTGATGCTTAAATCAGCCGGGATAGAATGGTTACCAGCTTGTCTCTAACGTCGGACCAACTTGGCTAAATAACGTTGGCCAAACGTCAATCTGCTCACTGGCCCTCTGTGTATGCCATATTGGGGCAACGTGGGTGGGTTGATGGTGGGTAGGGTACATTTATCACATTTGGGCTATGAGGGGATATTAAAACCTTGCACATACTAAATGAAAAGTCCATAACGAAAAGAGAGGCGGTGCTAACATTTCCCAACCTTCACTCGTTAAAATCACTGTACTCCACCACCACTACGCATCCCCCTAGAAATCCCAGCTATTATATTTTAGCACTCTTGCAACCCAGTAATATATACGCGGAGAGATGGAACTGGAAAACACAGGTATGTATTTCCATGGTTTGAGAGAAAAATTATATTGTCACTTTCGGAAAATATATATGTCCTTAGGTATATTATTCGAATCTGAATATAATAGAGAAGCCATGACTTATTCACCCACCCCCACCCCCACCACGAATCTTACCAATCTACTAAACCTCCTGAATATCATACCAGATATGAAAAGCTGATAAGCCTCGCTCAGATGGTGTAGATGGATTTCAGTTTACAATGAAGAGACTATATTAGGGAGGAAAATGTGACCTTCGATGACCACTCGTCCTCCCATTGAATACTACCACCAGTATATGAAACCTTTATTGTCATCTACTCCTACTCCCTTTTTAAACATACCAAGTATATGATCTCTCTCGCTCGATCGGTGTAGATAGATTTCAGGTTACAAAGATAACAGTTACTGACTGACGGACACACGAACGGACATTACCTATTAAAATATATTGCGGATTATATATATATATATATATATATATATATATATATATATATATATATATATATATATATATATATATGAAATGTTTACACAAGCGGGCAAACTACTATTAACTGATTCAACACTACAGTGTTGCCACTTGATAAAAGAATTACCCAGTACACACACTGTGCTTTAGACAAGAGCCCATCTTTAGATCCTTCGTATGCATAGTGTGTACACAGGCATGTTTAGAAAGATCTTTCCTGCAGGCGGTTGTTCATTAACAATTTGACGTTAAGAATAACGCATAGGACATTACACATAGCCAAACCACGAACTGAGTATCTTTCCTTCTCTTGGTCCACCCATCTATCTATTTATCTATCTATCTATCTTTTATATCTATCTATCTATCTATCTATCTATCTATCTATCTATCTATCTATCTATCTATCTATCTATCTATCTATCTATCTATCTATCTATCGATCGATCTATCGATCGAAAGATAACGAGAAATGGATAATAATGTAGATAGCTAAGAGAAAGAGGACATATAGAGAACAGACTGAAAGAAAGAAAGAAACAGACAGATAGATAGATAGATATATAGGTGAATAGATCTGTAGAACTACCTAACGCTATAAGAGATACCACGAACTCCGTAACATTTATTCCCGTTTTCTAGTTTAGACTTTATAACAGTGAACACGGACATTCGGAAAAAAAAGTACTAATGAAGGATGGGAAAAATACAAGAATGAAGCTTTAAAAAAATGGAAAATAGAATTAAATTGAAATCATTAGGTTGTAATCCATTCACGTACATCCTTCGTCCCTTATCATTAAAAAAAAGTTACGACTAGTAATGTGTTATATATATATATATATATATATATATATATATATATATATATATATATATATATATATATATATATACATACACACGCACACACACAATAACTGTAAATTTGCAGTGTCCTGTGACTTCATTTCAGAATATGGTGTTACTTGGCACCTTTTTCTTCACTTGCTATTATTTTCTTCTTCTTTAAGTTTCTTTCCTTTTCTCTTCAGCTTCAGTCATTTATATTTGTTGTTCCTTCGTCCATTATGTTAATTAATTATGTAATTAAAACTTCTTTTCTTCTATTCTTTCTTTCTTTCTTTCTTTCTTTCTACCACAGACTCAGTCACCACCCGATAAAAACATAATATCCTAAATAGCGTTACCCAAGTCCTATGTGATTCTCCTCATTTTGGGTGTTGATGGTGATTGGATTGATGTGTTGCAGTTATTTCAGGGGCCCCAAACAGGATTTAAAAATATTATTACTGGGGAGGGGGTGAATCCTCCCTCCCTCCCTCCCTCCCTCCCTCTCTCTCTCTCTCTCTCTCTCTCTCTCTCTCTCTCTCTCAATGTGTGTGTAGGTGTATGTGTGTGCGTGTGTGTGTGTCACTCAATTTACTGAAATATGATTTTATATTAGAGAGTAACGGTAACATAGATACATAGATATTGTAGATTACTGCGAAGATGTCATATGAGAAGAGGGTTTTATTTTGGAGGGGTCATATTTCCCCAGGTGGTGTTATAAACTTGCTGCAAAAGTTCTTGTACTGTGCAGGTATAAAGACTTCAGTAAAATGACACTATCCTAACGTCTTTATATGCTTATCGGGCAAAGTTTACACTAACAGGTGTTATACAAAATGATATAGCTTAAATAATAACGAGGAATTGTCAAAGCACATTAAAACGTACCTTAAACGCGAATTCTACACTACTTCAGATTTGTCTCGTTAACATACGTGGTAATATGACGGTTCGGTGGTCCTCTACACTGTACAAAGGCAGAGACAGAACATATTTATAGATGTCTCTGGTATAGTGTGCACAGCGCTTCTTCCATCTTTCAGGAACTCGCGGGGGGGGGGGGGGGGGGGGGGGGGGCCAAAGAAGTCAAAAGCAAAATTAATTTGAATGTATTGTCAAGTAAGCCATGTTTGAAATGACATTAAAAAATACTGATATATCATTGATTATTCTGGTTTTAAATTGATTTTAAGTTGATTATTCTGGTTTTAAATTGATTTTAAGTATAGTTATCGTTTATTCAAAGCCATTATCCCCTCAGTCTTACTTTATCATAAAATACTTGTATCGAACGCATTATAAATACGTCTCTATATTTATGTATTATGCTCTACCTGTCTGTCTATTCTGTTTTGCTTTAGTTACAGTATTGTGCGTCCGTCAGTGTAACCTGTTTTTTTACTCTCTCTCTCTCTCTCTCTCTCTCTCTCTCTCTCTCTCTCTCTCTCTCTCTCTGAATGCGACTAAGGACGTGTGTTCCAAAGAGAGATCAACTGAGAGCATTTATCTACACAGCGTCCATAATGCGATACCATATATCATGTGGGTGACACTTGTATGAGTTCGAAGGGGGAGGATGACTCATCCGAAACTACATCACAAGAAAATCTCATTTATCTTTTTCCCTTATTGCACCTCTGTGCAGTCAGTACTTGTGAAAGAAAGCAGTGACGATGCGATGCAGACGGCCGTTGGAGTAGGGAATAAAGAGGCTCCTTAAAGGGTTGTTGCACATTTTGCGACTGTAGTTTGTGTGTTTCTACGAGTGTCCCTATATTTCTAATAGTTTCCTTTCCATTCAGGTAGTATTTTCTTTCCTTATAAATCGGTGCATTTTATACAGAAGTTCTGGTTATAATAATATATCTAATAACAGGATGTTCTTACATTTTATCTATGCTTAATTAAACCAGTGACAATAAATAAAACTCGTTATACCTACCTCCTCATTATTATTATTGCAGTGTTACATAATTGATATACTCAAAAGCTTTTACATCTCCCTATTTGTTCCTTGAAACTTATCAACTAGCTTCCTTTTAGTTCTATGAAACGGACACACGCACACAACAGTGTGTGTGTGTGTGTGTGAGAGAGAGAGAGAGAGAGAGAGAGAGAGAGAGAGAGAGAGAGAGAGAGAGAGAGAGAGAGAGACCAGTGCTAGATTACACGATAGGCAGACTAAGCACGTGCTTAGGGCACTATCAAAGCAGGGGCATCAAAATAAATGAGAAATTATGTGGGGGTTTTTTTATAAAAAAAAATTACATATGGGGGGCAATCTTTTCAGTGCTTAGGGTCTCTAAAGGTCTTAATCCGGCCCTTCTTACGACCTGCAATGACTGTACTTAGGTATTTCAGCAGTAATAACAAATTGCAAACGACTTCTCTTCCTCGAGCAACAGTACAACAGTAATGTAATCATTCAAAATTTTAGTTTAAGGATGTTGCGCTCTGTAGGTAGCCTGGGTTACAGTCCGGTCAATTTTGTTAAAGTGTTAGGTTGATGGCCTGGGAACATGCGAAAATTGAGCGCGGCGTCCTATGCTTTACAATTCGGATTACATGGGGTAATTTCACGTTCGATAACTCTGATCAAGTTGTCCCGAAATAGACCGCATCCTTGCTTCGTTTTAGATAAAGTCAACGTCATGTGCAAATTGGCTATTAATAGGAATAATCATCACGGAAAACACCTCGCATGTCCCCAGGCTCGACTATCGCCACAACCTCAATAGGGTACTATTAATTAATGAGAATTTATTTTCGACGGATTATCAGCGGGGGAATAAAAAGAAAAGAATATATTGGCAAAGCAAACATATATCGACGACTGTATCCAGGTTACTCTGAAAGTTGTCGGCACAGACTACGCTGTCCAATCGGAGCATCCTCAGCATTGTTTAGGTCGGTCGTATCCGACATTCTTCGGAGCGTAGCATCTGTAACAAAATATTTTGATGATTGTGAGTTTACCTACAAGGATTTTGGATCCTTATTTTGTTTGTTCTGCATTCAAACGTGGATTGTATGTCCTTGGCAAACATGCAGTCTTGTTCGGTAACAGACATTGCACCCGAATTTCGATTGTCACCTAATTTCGCTTTGCAGTCAACAATCATCTAACCCCGATTTCTCTATCGTTGAGATAATTATGATTGTGATGAGAGTTAGAATCGCTACTTAAAAACAGTCTTATTGTAATATTTAATCAAGAGATTTTCCTAAAATCTTGTACCGTTTGTCGTAGAGTGTAACAGGTATATGGGTGACACTAAATATAAAATATAAGCAGGTCACGTAAGTTCAGTCACTGACAATTTGCACGACTTATGTGGAAAACTATTTTTCAAAAAGTGGAAACTATTTTTTAAAAAGTTAATACTTGTTGAAGCTTAATTTTGTTCTTTGGATTTCGTTTTTAGGCATTTTCTTTATGCCACCTCCTCATTGATTACATAAGTGCATACTAGAGGGTCTACAGTCTTGACATAAGTTAAGATCTATTCATCCTGAGAGAGAGAGAGAGAGAGCGTGAAGGAGCAAAAGTAAACGAAAAATGAAATAGGCCTAAATATGGAAATACAAGTTTGAATAACATACATAACGGCAGATATATTTCCTAATTATGAAAAGAAAGTAGTTCCAAAAGTGATATCGCTACTTTTGCGATAAAAATGGTGGCGCCACTGTGGCGATATGAATTTTCTCGCACTGATACATTTCAATATCTCCTTATGAAATATATAATAAATGTCTTTACGACTAAGAGTCCCCATATTGAAATATTGCATAATATTGTATTATATTGTACTCTTGAATGCGCCAACCATTTTATATTGGTAGTGGTTGGTTGGAATTGTATTTCCCAGCGGATAATTGTTTTCATATTTACTTAAAAACAATACTTTTTCTGGTTCTAGATAGACATGTCTTTTTATTCAAGACGAAGGCCAGATTTTTTGAATGATTGACAATTTCTTTTCTTTTTTTAATGCAAATTAAAACAAGTTCATCTTGCAGAAGAAATGGAAGGTTAAAATCCCCCCCCCCCACACACACACACACAGTATATGGTTGGTGCCTAAGGATTGAGAAGTTTTGTAACAGTAAGGCATAGTATAACCAATTTACTCTTTGCGAACAAAGGCTCTTAATTTTTCTTTTATTCTGAAGACCTTTTACAGAATTTTAGTATCTGACCTTTTATCTGTATCTTGTTGTATTACATCATTACGTCTATTTTGGAAGGGTTTATCTTCCTATTTATTTATTTATTTAATTTTCTTGGGGGTGGGAGATTCTTTATCATTACATTTGTAGACATTACCTTTTAACCGGCACCATATAGCCAGTATTGTGTTCACTTACCTTTAAATCCTACAGATACATGGATAATGAAATAGGAAAAATAGTTTGAAAATCAGGAAAATAATTTTGATTTTTGAATATGTTGTCTCGCTCGACAAGAGGGTCTCGCGTGACTTTGAGAAATCTATGCCAAGTCGTAGTCACGCGAGAGTCTGGTTGAAAGAGTTAAGAGAAAATCGATAATGCAGATATGAAAATTACACTGTTCCTTTGTGACATGTATCGCAATGATAATAGGTCATGATGAGATGAGCAATATCTGCGTTTGATGCATTGCCGATATATATTACATTCAAGCCCGTATCATCCTATATCTTAGATATGCATGTTGTCTGAGGACCTTAATCACAACTTCCTGTACCATCAACATTAGGTCATTAACACTCTTCCACTTTTCACAAAATTGCGGAATATTTGGTACACCTGCGCATTTGCGATAGTAATGCATTTTTTTTAAGGATTTCTGATGAAAACTTGAGATAACGTGGGAAAAGAAATAAAATTTAGTTATTTTCAAGCAAACTGACATATTTTACTACGCTGACAGATACCTTTATTGCATATTTAATCATTAATGAATCAATTGTTCATAAAAGAATAAATATAAACCATATCATTAGGATCAATTGTGTACATTTGGCTATAATGTCTGAAAAACCGCACTCACTGTCTTTTTTTTTTTTTTTTTTTTTTACAACTGCTTTCCCCTAAGATTTCGAAATTGCGCATTTTTTTCCCCAGTGCATTTGACTATGAAGAGAGGATAGCTGGCTTCTCTTACATGACCAACTTTCTCTGTTTTGCACTGAAAAAGGTACTATTTTAACTGAATGGGGGGGGGTACAAATCCCCCTTCCCCTGGATTAACCACATATTATTGTTGAGATTCTTTGCCACACCCCTTTAACATCTTCTCAGTTGTGATATTATTGTATCCCACAATTATTTCTTCATCCATGGTTGACAACACAGTCACCAACGCCTCTTCGCCTATTTCACAAAATTCTCTTATCTTCTCTCCTTCCAGGCCATTTCCGAATTTCAGTTCTGTGCGTATTTCTCCAGCATCGTCCTTTATTGTGCAATGACCATTTTCGGAGATTTTGACCAGTTGATATTCCTTTGTATTCACGTGCGGTACTTCTATCACGTGACCGGCCTGAAAAATGTCTTCCAACTTTTCACCGGTGAAAACTTCTATACCTACTAAATGAACTTTGGGGGTGCCGTATTTTGCTGGGCTGTGGAATTTACGTACCGCCACTATTTGACATGGACGGCCTTTAAGCATAACGTAGCCGTTTTCACGGAGGTTTGAGCAGTTTGTTAGGAAGGTCTTTGATGCAGAACAGTCAGAAGATTGGGATTCACTACCTTCCATGTTTATGATTTCTGTATGTTATATTGTCTGCACTTTTCTTTCAAAATATATTCATAACTCTGTAACGACACCTCCACCTATATTCAACCAATCCGAGGTCGCCGCTTGAATTTCGATCTGAAGATATATTTTATCCAGTGTTATTCTAGGTCCTTTGATAACGAAAATCTATTTTTCCGCTAAAGCTTTTTTTTTCGCGTTGAAATAAAACTAGCATTGTACATGGCATGTTCAAGAACTATTGGTATAACATGTTAGAATATTAGAGTAAAGATGAATGGTAACATAGCAGTAATCCGAATATTTGCATCCGTCGGAAATAGGATCAATCTCGGATGTCAATATAATGGATTAACAGCGTTGACTCAACTCATTTCCAGCAAGTCCCGAAAAACAGTAAAGAGACAAATAGAGAGAAAGCAGCTGTACGTTCTCTTCCTTGTTCACTTTCTTTATCTTCCGGTAATCTCCTACCAGTTTCCGGCGTGTTTATCTGCCTACAAATGTCACGTGCGAAACATTTCACGTCGAATTCACGAGAAGGTACAGAGTAATGTCAAGTTACTTATATATCACGTCATCATTGGAATCATTTTCTAGCACAGTAGCCAATGAATATAAATATTCTCATTTGGCTGGCTTCGTATGTGATGGTTACACAAGAAAGACATGGTGTCTAAGTCCCAACAGTGTCTATGTACATGCATATCTTGTTTATTTTATCTCTTCATGATGTATGCTGCTGTATGATCTTGATTTAAATTATCTATATCTGTGTTAAAGCAAGTCGTCTACCGTAAAGATATAATATATCACCATTCCACACCATTTACCGTATATACTCGCGAAAAACCGGGTCCAAATACAAACAACATAGTCCTTACAAACTGTATAGACCCCGATCTGCCGGCGCATTATGCGACGGCAGATCTGGGTATATGCAGTGTGCAGTTGGTATCGAATTATATGCGAGTATATACGGTACTACATCTTTTTTCTTGCTGTCTGGAAGTCCTGGATAAATTCTTGAACTATTAATGGCATAATGGTCAGGCTGACTTCTCTTTCAGTTAAATTTTTTAAAATTATCTTTGTAAAAAAATATATAAATTATTAACACCAAAAAAGTAAATGTAGCTTTCAATCTGGACACAATCGTCTATCATCGTTTCTAAAAGTCCAAAGATTATCATCAATGGATATTTGGATTAACGTCGTTTATCTCCAGATACTAGCATGTACGACGAATGTTGCAGAAAGTTTCACCAGTGAAGATATCAATTGCTCTTGCACAACTTTTATAGAGGGCGAACTATGGTGAAGTTTTGTGTAGGATTTGGAATCTTGATGTGAACCCCTTGAAAACCATGTTCCGCCATTCTTATACTTGTTGATTCCATTCACTAAATCCTTATTATTATTGTTATTGCTGCTTCTCTTGTTGTTGTCGCTACTAGCAACAGTCATCTGATTGTATGGAGTTAACAGAAAATATTTCTTGCGTAAACATGCTTCATTTGTCACACTGATAGTATACCGTTTACGGTAAGTTCACATACCGTAAGACTGGCATAATACAAAATCAGCGTCCAATGAAATGACGATGATAGCAGACTAATTCAAAGAATAGACTTATATCTATTGCGATTGATTGCATTGCTCTCTCTCTCTCTCTCTCTCTCTCTCTCTCTCTCTCTCTCTCTCTCTCTCTCTCTCTCTCACACACACACAGACACACGCGGACGTTGTCAGTGTAGTTGCTGTTTTTGCTGCTCCTGCTGTTTCTTCGCTCGGTAGTTTCCATTACATGATTTTGATTCTATTATAAAGGTATAAATGTACGGGCAAGGTTAATATCTATTGCGATTGATTGCATTGCTCTCTCTCTCTCTCTCTCTCTCTCTCTCTCTCTCTCACACACACACACACACACACACACACACAGACACACGCGGACGTTGTCAGTGTAGTTGCTGTTTTTGCTGCTCCTGCTGTTTCTTCGCTCGGTAGTTTCCATTACATGATTTTGATTCTATTATAAAGGTATAAATGTACGGGCAAGGTTAATATCTATGTATCGTAGTTAAAATTTCATTACAAAAGAAAACTAGATTTGTGCAACGAAACAGTATTAACCACAAGAATGGTATAAAATACTCTGATGAAACTACATACAGCTGTTCTCCCCACGAGAATGGTATAAAATACTCTGATGAACCTACATACAACTGTTCTCCCCACGAGAATGGTATAAAATACTCTGATGAACCTACATACAACTGTTCTCCCTACGAGAATGGAATAAAATACTCTGATGAACTTACATACAACCGTTCTCCCCACGAGAATGGTATAAAATACTCTGATGAACCTACATACAACTGTTCTCCCCACGAGAATGGAATAAAATACTCTGATGAACCTACATACAACTGTACTCTCCACGATAATGGTATAAAATACTCTGATGAACCTACATACAACAGTACTCTCCACGATAATGGTATAAAATGCGCTGATAAACCTACACACAACAGTACTCTCTACGATAATGGTATAAAATGCGCTGACGAACCTATATACAACTGTACTTTCCACGAGAATGATGTATAATGCGCTGCTGATCCTGCGTGCAACTGTACTCCCCACGAGAGTGGTATAAAATGTACTGATGAACCTACATGCAACTGTACTACCCACGAGAATGGTATAAAATACTCTGATGAACCTACATACAATTGGGCTCTCCGCGAATACAGAAATCGACATCCAATCTATGTGTGCTTTCTGCTTTTGATTGTCACTTCCAACAATCAAATGTCATTATAACTAGAGGTGCAAGTCTGGGAAGTAACAAGGAAACTGTGTGCAAGGTCAAATTATAAAATGTGCAGTCATAAACAAAAATGATGTGTTTATTTACTTCCATAAAAGATTGTCAAAAATAAGTATGGAAGAGAGCAAGTTTCATATGCTGACATCCATTCATCATCCATTTGTTTGTTCGATGCCGATTTGCATCCCTAATTGCCTCTTGTGTACAGCTTTGGTTGCTTGTTTTACTCTGCGACTTCCTTGCTTACTTAATGACTGACTGACTGAGTTGTTTGATCTGAGCTACCGACTGACTGACTTGAACTGACCGACTTGCTGACTGACAAGTTTGCTTACCGTGATTGACTGACTGACAGACAAACAGAACGACTGACTTGACTATCTGACTGACTGACTGAATTATAATGACTGATTTCACTCACTCACTGACCGCCTATGATTTGCTTGCTTACCGCTCCTGACTGCTCGCTTACCGACAAAGACCAACTGGTCAACTGAGTGATAAACAACGTCCTTCCCTACTGCTACCATTGCACAGTTTCTTTTTTTTTTCAACACTCTCTCGGTCATTTTCTTTCTATTTCATCCATTCTTCTGAGCCATACTTTTTCCGGTCTTGCATATATATTACGATATGTTCGATTCAAGCTATGAAGTTATCGATTTTCTGATGTGCGGGTCGTCGCTAACACAGAATCAAGATACCGCATACTTCTGACGAGATTCTTCTCACTAACGCGGCTTTATTTTCCTCTAATTTTGTAATGATGTTTTTAATTACCACCTGTCAATTACAACCATATGCACGCTACTTATAGCGATACAGGAGTCTAGATTGAGCTTCACCAGCCTGAATAATATTAACATCTTGTGTATATCTTCATGCACAGAGTGAGATTTTATTTTGTTTAAAACCTTACATAAACAAGATGTCCAAGTGGGCCTGAGAGTGCTCACATGGTTGACATCTGAAAGTCAAATGCTACATCAATTGGCCAGATAATATTGGCTAAAAAACAATATCGATACAGAATGACCCCTATTAAATATGTCCAAAATCGATTAAGCTTTTTTAACGACACACACACACACACATACACACACACAGAGGTTGTCAGTCACATTTTGTCGACATTGGCCGATCAAGCGGTTTTTTAAGAATAAGTCATTGAAATGTTTTTCTATTCTGAATTAAAGAGGCCATGTTTGATGTTAAAAAAATTGCAAAGGTTTGAAAGCGTCTTTCAATCAATATGGTCAAATTATGCTGACTGATTTTTAAAGAAAAATTTAAACCAACGCTTCGCTGTTCTGTTCTTGGTGACGACGGCCATATTTGATGGCAGATGGGCAAGTTATAATATTTATTAATATTTTTAAGTACAACAAAGTGTATACTTTATTTATCTTTTCTATATGCAGATGCATCAAAAGTTGCAAATATTGTATTTTCTGCCAGTCACATCACTAACTACAGCACTTCAGCTTTTTATAAGCATAGTAATTGCATAAATTATGTCTGTTTGACGTTTTTGCGATGTAATACCAATTTGAAATCTCATAGGTATGATTTTGAATTTATTTTGTTTCAGTTTTATTTTGTCGCCGAATAGCGTATAGCATCCATAAAATTTTTCTTTTGGTTGATTAACAATTTCACTGTAACTAATTAAGAGCACAGAAAATGTATATGGACTATATGGACTATATGGACTATATTGACTACATGGACTACATGGACTATATGGACTACATGGACTATATGGACTACATGGACTATATTGACTACATGCACTACATGGACTATATGGACTATATTGACTACATGGACTATATGGACTACATGGACTATATTGACTACATGGACTGTATGGACTACATGGACTATATGGACTACATGGACTATATTGACTACATGGACTATATGGACTACATGGACTATATGGACTACATGGACTATATTGACTACATGCACTACATGGACTATATGGACTACATTGACTACATGGACTATATGGACTATATGGACTACATGGACTATATTGACTACATGCACTACATGGACTATATGGACTATATTGACTACATGGACTATATGGACTACATGGACTATATGGACTACATGGACTATATTGACTACATATTAATTCTTACAAAGTAAAATCATACCTTCTATAAAGTTATTTTGATCGGATTTCGCTCAAAGCATATTCAATTACTTGGCGTTAGCTGTGACATTTAAGAACATAACTTCCATAACGCAATTTTCAAATTCAAACGGTCTATTCGAGGCATTTTCGCAGAGTTGTCCATATCAGAAAGCTAAACTCGTCAATACATTATGAATTTTCTTTAAATGATTCGAAGAGAAATAGAAATTATTGCTGATATTATATAAAAAAATATAACTTCCGTAATGTATAACACCCATAACCAGACAATGAGCAATGTGTGCCTCGTTCAAATAGAATTTTGTTGTTGTTGACATTTGTGTGTCATTTTTCGTATTTAAAGGCTGAATATGTCTATTTATCAGAAAACTTCAAAAAGTGTCCATTTTCCTAAACTTTAAAATTGAATAATTTTTTTTCTGAGTTTGGACTATTTTTCTGGGATTGGGTGAGACGTGTGCCAATGGACACACATAATGAAGAAGAAAGACGACGGAAATATTAATTAAATAATATGTTCACCCGGAAAGTATAATTAAGAGCTTTGCGAGTACTGCTATTTATAAATTCAACTCCAGGCGTATTTAAAACGATCAAATCATTACATTATTTAATCTTTCTAACTCTGAAGAGAGAGAGAGAGAGAGAGAGAGAGAGAGAGAGAGAGAGAGAGAGAGAGAGAGAGAGAGGGAGAGAGAGAGAGAGAGAGAAGAGAAGAGAAGAGAAGAGAAGAGAAAAGACTGAGGTGAAGAAGACTGAGAGATAAGCAATCTCCTTTGAAAAATTTAAAACACTTTTTCTGACTTTTATTTTGCAGATCAACTACGAAGAAATAAATGCAGCAAATATCAAGTTAATCTTGGTGGAAGATATGTGAGGAGATAAGAGGTAACATTTAAGGCGAGAGGTATCCCATATTTACATCTCAATTAACCACAGTGTAGTTCTTAAAGAGGTATTGAGATTACTTTTTTACCAGAAATAGGTATTTTGTATACTCATTTTCTCTTTGTGACTTACATGATATAAAGGTTAGAAACGATATGTAGTCTTTAACAAGACGAGATTGCATTAATGCAAGTGAAATGCCCTTTATTTTCATTAGTTTTTTTCAACAATTTCATCATCTATTTATTTATGTTAGCCATTGATAAGTATATAGACTGTAGGTGTATCATTATTCCTTTCTGGACCACCATCGTCGCAAGCCTGGGAGATAATCTGCTACGCTCCTTTATCACCCATGCCCGATTGTGCACGGATTTCCTCGTTTTGCATAATATGAATATGCATAAACCTGCTTAAACCAATCACTGCGAGCGCGAGCAAATTTTTCTCGCTATTGTGACACAACATGACCTTGCACACTGTTTAAATGAGCCAATCAAAGTCTCTCTTCCAAGCACAGTCACTCATCGTTCGATAAAACGGACACTTTAATTGATGTGTAGGATATTGTTACATTGAGTTGTTGATGACTTATTTTTTTGTTATTGCTTACTCCCAAAATTGAGGAAATATCACCACAGGCAGCTACGGGCGATAAAGGAGCGTAGCGAATTATCGCTCGTGGCTTGCGATGATGCAGAACTACTGTTCATTCCATATCCTATCACGAGTAACTTACGCTGTAATCTCCATTTAAACAAATTCTATGTTCCCCTGGTACGTAACGTCCGCATACGTATCAAGTGGAGGTAATGCCTGCTCAAATTTCAGCGAGAGTAACACTTTTAAACGCAATAGTTCGTAAAATATGCAATATAATTTTCTAAGAACAGCGAATTTGGTCTTTTAGGTTTAAGGGATTCAAATGAAAGTATAAACAGAAACCTTCCTATTTGATTTATAGGAAGCGGTTCGCGTAAAAGATGTGGCTCACCAAAGACTCTGATTAGTTTGTACTTTATTTAGCTTTTGTGATTGAGCGGCTCTGTTTCTTCGAATACTTCAACCAATCGTTGTTGACTGACTGAGATATTAAGACGCTGCCATAAACCCCAAAGTATTCCACATGGTTGTGACGTTGATCGCGAGATTTATAACTATCTCATGGTGTTTGACAGTTAAGGTGCAGACTTGACGATGGTGTTTCCACATATGCAGCAAAATAACGCTGGAGATAATTATTTGAAGGTGCACGGGTATCCTTTGTTCACTAGCTTTTATTAGTAACTATATTCATTGCAATGCATCTGACAGATGACATTTTATCTTCTTGTAACAAGTAAACACGCACATACACACAAACACACGCACACATGCACAAATTGTAATTAACATCACGACTCACTGTTTGTAACAGTGGCTACAGATAAGCTTTCACTTCGCATGACTCTAGAAGGCGGAAAAATTCATTCATTCATCCCTCCAACTATCTGTCCATTCACCTTAGGACATACATACATACATACATACACGCACGCATACATACATACATACATACATACATACATACATACATACATACATACATACATACATACATACATACATACATACATACATGCATGCATACAGAGAGACGGACACACCCCAAAAAGAGGTATGACAGAGGCAAAGACCATTAAACGACACTGCTGCTTTTGTGTGCATAAAACTTAGTAAAATATACACAAAGAAGTTTATGTTTGTCTTTTTTCAATGAATGAGAAGGATATTTGTATAGGTGTGTGTGAACGACACACCTTTAGGCGAAGTAGAATTTGTAAGTTAACAAATACAAATTGAATATACCGTAGTGTTTAATATACATGTCACCGCTCTACACAGGAATCTGACCTCGTACCTGTATATTCAAGAATTCTAGGCACACTTGATATAGATCATATCACAGAGTGTGTTGCTGACATGGTTGATGCAAATAAGAAAAGACGAAAATGTATTTCTCAAAAGGATAAACTGATATGTATAAATGTATTAATTTCTTACATCTAGTAACAAGAAACCAACACACAAATTAGTCAAATTTGTGTATGATGCCTGTAGAATTGCTACAGTAATTTTATTATAAATATATTATAAATAGCATTTTGAATATATCTTTCCTGTATTACATTTGTTTAAGTGGTATGCACATAATTTTAAATACACAACCCTCAACAACCACCTGTCTATAAGAAGTACAGTATATAATGGCGTATACGTCAGATCGAACTGTAAACAACATAGACCCAGATCTGCCTTCGCATAATGCACTGAAAGATCTAAATATATATTCTTTGCACGGAATAATCAGTAGAACAAACAACCCAGACCCTGATCTTCTGACGCATTTTGCGACGGCATATCATGGTCAATGTTGTTTGCAGCTGGATTCGACTTTTATGCAAGTATATACGCACTCGCATGCACAAGGAAATTGCTAGTTTTTAAATTGGTGTATCAGGACGACTCGGCGTCTTTGAATTTTAAACATTCAGGATCATATATCAAGAATAATTTAGTTGCAGCTGCTGCAATATCCTTTGCCTTTTGTACGAAAAGAAAACAGAAATCGGATGTAATTTGGTGCCATTAAGAACTACAGCTACAACTTTTTTAGTTTACACGACACAAAATGGCGGCGAAAGGAGACAGGGTGACAAATGGAACTTTTTCATCGCATCTTTTGTGCTGCACTCCGCCAAAAACGAATCACCTTAATTCATCAACTTTATTTTATTTCCTAGAATTACTTCCGAAGTTAGACGGAAAAGGCTAAGTGATATTCAGACTGCAGCTGCGCGTCACCCAAGTGCAATATACTAGCAAGTAATAAACAAGTCAATCAGTATACCTGATCAATTTCATCGCATAAAGATGTAAACTTTTTACGAATATTGAGCCATCAAAATTTTTTTCCAAATAAATACATCGATGTCTATGCAAAAGTTGCAAAACAATAAACTCAACCTGCCTTTAAAACAAAAATATTTATTGCTGAATAGTATACATGGTTACATCCACTGGAAAGTGTATTCCGAATGTGCAATTTAGTTTTATCACCGTAAGAAGACTACTGTCGTATAATTACTTATATAATTTTATTTCTTTTTTTAATAATCTTTCTTCATAATACATGACAGTATGATATAATACCTGAGAGTAGGATACAATACCTGACATATCAAACCTTACAGTATGATATAATACCATACAGTAGGATACAATACCTGACATATAAAACCTTATAGTATGATATAATATCTGACAGTATGATACAATACCTGACAGTAGGATACAATACCTGACATATCAAACCTTACAGTATGATATAATACCTGACAGTAGGATACGATACCTGACATATCAAACCTTACAGTATGATATAATACCTGAGAGTAGGATACAATACCTGACATATCAAACCTTACAGTATGATATAATACCTGACAGTAGGATACAATACCTGACATATCAAACCTTACAGTATGATATAATACCTGACAGTAGGATACAATACCTGACATATCAAACTTTACAGTATGATATAATACCTGACAGTAGGATATAATACCTGACAGTAGGATACAATACCTGACATATCAAACCTTACAGTATGATATAATACCTGACAGTAGGATACAATACCTGACATATCAAACCTTACAGTATGATATAATACCAGATAATAGGATACAATTATCTGGCATATAAAACCTTACAGTATGATACAATACCTGACAGTAGGATACAATACCTGACAGTAGGATACAATACCTGACATTTAAAACCTTACAGTATGGTACAATACCTGACAGTATGATATAATACCTGACAGAATGATATAATACCTGACAGTAGGATACAATATCTGACATATAATACCTTACATGTTTGATATAATATCTGACAGTAGGATACAATACCTGACAGTAGGATACAATACCTGACATATAATACCTTACATGTTTGATACAATATCTGACAGTAGGATACAATACCTGACATATAAAACCTTACATGTTTGATATAATATCTGACAGTAGGATACAATACCTGACAGTACGATACAATACCTGACATATAATACCTGATAGTATCATATAATATCTGACAGTATGATTCAATATCAACATTGGATTCATCGAGAGAAGAGTATCAAAATATCTTTTGAAAATATTTTATTGTATATTTTTTTAATTTTATCCATGTTGTGCTTCCATGAATATTATGCACCATTACTCATGTCCGCTGTCACACATTTAATGTGCATGAAAAGGAATTTTCATTCCTATTTTTAAGACAATAGATAATTTCCTAAGAAACTTTTATCAAAACCGTCTCTTCTTCTTCTGGACAGAATACAGAAAATTTTACTTTCTGACCAAACAAAATAAAAGGGAAACATATATCAAAGTCTGAGATATATCATGTTAAAAGAAATAACAACAGATTCTTAGAGTATTTTCAAAATTTCAATATTCAATGGTTTTCATCTCTGGAAGGGACACACATGTGGGCAGGGGAATATTACATATTTGTTCTGTCACATTCATTTTGTAACCTCCATCGGCTCAGTACTGGTGTCTCAGGTACAGGTACGCTTATTCCATGTAGTACGAAAATTGAAACTTTCGTAAAATATTAACTTGACAGATTCACAGATTACGTACAATAATACATATGCGGTTATATATATATATATATATATATATATATATATATATATATATATATATATATATATATATATATATATATATATATATATAGATATATGCTCGTCAATATTGGCTCAGTGTACATTGCTTAAAGAGCAATTTGCAACATTCATTTGAAAACTGAACAAAACAAAAGCTGCATTACAAAATTCAACAGAAACAGTATAAATCCGTTGGAGTGGAGGTCATGCCGTAAACCGACTAGTGGATTTTTCGGCACCCACCCACATTTTTTTCCCTTCTTTTTTCATTTACTCGGCCGCTTCTTTCCTCCCCACTATCTCTTTCTGGTTATACTCTATGTCATCAATCCAATTTTCTTTTTGTTGTAAATCCATATATTTTGAAAACTCGTAGAAAGATTGAGATACAAAATTCAAATTGACTTTCCAGTTTCCACGCTTGTTTAAATGTGCAACATCGGAGAAATCTGCGCCCAGTGTTGTTAGTCTGGTCAGCCTTCATAACCTTATCATCGATCACTTTCTTATGTCATCTACTTTCCTGAGACCACCTTGTGACTCACTATCATTTCTTCATCCATCGCTTTCAAAACGGTCACAAGAACTTCTTTATCCTTTCCGAATAGATTTTTTATAACGTTGCCTTTTTCTCCATCTGGTAGCTTGAGGTCTGATCGCAGTACTCCCGCGTCATTCATCATGGAACAGTAATAATCATGAGAGATGTTCACCAGTGGATATTCCTTGCGACTGACGTTGGGTACATCCATGTTGTGAGTAGATGGGCAAATATCTTCGTATCTTCTCCCCGTAAAGATGTCAAAACCTATCAGATGAATTTTAGCATGACCGTGTTTCCCCGTCTTGGCTGTGATCATATCCGCAATTTTGCATGGACGGCCCTTAATGACCACGTGGCCATTTTTACGTAGGGCCGAGCACTGCATGGGAAAGGTCTTAGAGGCCCCAGAATCAGCATTTTGAAAATCTTCCTCCTCCATGTTTTTGCGTCGTGTGGATTAAATTTCTTTCTTCCTTCCTTCTCTCTTTCCTTCACGGGGTCTGTGTATTGAATACGACTTTCTTTTTTCCGTCCTTTGTTTTCTGTCCTTCTTAGGGTCTATTGGTCGAATTAGGCCTCATTTTATGCTGTGATGTCCACGCCGTTTGTCTTTCCTGCCAAAATAAACCGGTGTTGACGCTTGGGGTAATATAGGTGTGTATTTCACAATCATGGTTCAATATTTATTGACTAAGTATTACAGGTGTGTTGTGAAATCTGTCAGCAGCGATTCGAGTCGAGTCGTTTAAAGGATCACTACTTCATAAATTTTCCTAAATTTTACTTTGCATTTGTTTTTTCTGTTTGATTCAAAATGTCGAAAATATATTTAATTAAGCTGTGTTCAATGCGAAAAGGCTGAAAATCACATTCAAATTAGGTCAAGCTTCGATGTACGTAATGGTTTCTTCGTCTAAAAAGTGAGCTTGACTACGTGTAGTATTTGTCATGTGATGCATCGAATGAATAATCTAAGGCGTAAATGGCAGGTAGAGTGTATGCTGATGCTTTCACATTAATTTCTTTGTTAATAATGTTGTTGTTGTTGTTGTTGTTGTTGTTGTTGTTTTGTGTTTAACGCCATTTTTCAGCACATGACAGGATATACATGGTGGCCAGTATATCTGGTGGAGGAAAAATCCGGGAAAAGCCCGCGCGGACAGAGGTGAGATATCAGTGATGGTAAGGGCGAGTGCCTTAGATCACTCGAGCACCCGTTGCCCTTTCTTTGTTAAAAAAAGACTATCTTCTGATGTCTCCGATGTGATGAAGAAGTTTCAATACACAATAATGTATTCTCCTATTAGTAAAGCGGTTTTGATATGCATTTTAGCGCAATATACAAATCGGTAAAATAGCTCGTACATAGCTAGTGTTTTATGTATTTTACCCAGACGACACCGACGTTAAATAAAATGTCTTGTGTCTTGTATTTGTTGTGTAATGGGATCGTACGGATCATCTCAAGGTATTGCCCAGTGAAAGTTTACGTTATAACGTTATAACATTGTATTTGTCTGTCTGTCTCTCTCTCTCTCTCTCTCTCTCTCTCTCTCTCGTAAAACAAAATAATTATAGGATGAGCCCTGTATCTATTAATTTTGATAATAGAGATGGAATCAGGGCAGACATCGATACATGTTCGACATATTTTGATAATATTATCGTCGAAGATGATGCAAACGATCTAAGAAAAGATGGCTTATTATGAAGGATGTATACTACAAGGAAATTATGGTTTTTGACATCAATAAGAAAAGACTCTTCAATATAAAACTTGTTAGGTGTATCTGTTTATGTTAAGTAAAATATATAGTACAAGATCTGCGCGTGGGTGTGTGTGGATTATGTTGTTAGGGAGATATTGCCCCCGGCGCCAGGCGAAGTGGGCGCCGTCGGGTGGTTTTTATTTTTGCAGCTGAACTTTTCATAGTATTTCACCTTTACCTGGTGTAACGGGGGCAATTCTTCACAAAAGTTATATTTGGAGGGGGGGGGGGGGAGGTCGGCAACTGACATAAAAACTGTTCTCTGTAGCAAAGTAGGGGCGCCAATAAAGAACACTGCCCCGGGCCCCTCTGACCCTCGCGCCGCCACTTGTTGTTGGGTGTGAATCTTCAGAGTTTCCAACTTATGAACCAGGGTCAATATCCTAACCCCAGGGACACAATCCAGCGTCTGGTCTGGATATATGTCTAATTTTGTTTCATCCCCTTCAAACCTATATATAGTTTGTGTCTGTGAATCTCAAAGTTACCAAGTTATGACCCAGTAGCAAGTCCCCTTCCCCAGGGTCTTATTGGACATATGTCTGATTTAATTTCATGTTCTTCAACCAATATGTAGTTAGAAGGTGGGAATCTCAACTGTTTCCAAGCTATGACCCAGGGGGAAGTCCCCAACCTAAGGGGCATGACCCATGGTCTGTATTGTTTGATTTTGTCTCGTGTCCTTCAAACCTATATATGATTATAGGTTGGGGATCTCAAGAGTTTCCAAGTTGTGATACAGGGGCAGCATCCCCACAGGGCCCACCCCATGGACAAGACCACAGAGTGTAACCAAAAAGTCAGTTACATATGATATATTACTGGCTTTGACGATGCTAAAACCAACTTTAAGATCTCCACTTTAAAAAATAATGCACAGGGGTAATAATTATTATTCATTTTTGGTAGACTTATTTAAACATTATGACTGCCTTTTATAATTATGAAAAAACTTAAAATACTATCAATACTTAGAGAAAAATCTTTGATTGGTTAAAAAAGGACACCTTCCATGAAACTGCTTGTTCTTGACTTGAGAAACGCAGATTACAAATTTACATATATTTGAACTTAAAGATGTAACTAATAACTACACAATAACTATATTGACATGACTTTTATTTTAATTTTCAATACTAATTAAACTTTCTATCACAACTATAAACAAGAGAAACTCTTGGGGAATTTTTTTTTCTTTCATCTAGAATATTTTATATCCAATTACCCTATTGATATATTCTAATTGTCTTCAAATTTGTTATAAAATATAAATTGCTATTTTCTCTTCAATTGCAGAAGAATGGTTGTGACCTATATACAACTAGTGAACCGGAAAAGGAAAATAGCAAATAACAACCCCAATGTACATTGCAAATTATTATTATTATTATTATTATTATTATTATTATTATTATTATTATTATTATTATCTCATGTTTTATAATTAGAAAATTAAAACTTTTACAGTTGGGTTTTTTTTCTGTGAATCTGTCAGAGGTAGATTCCATGGTACTTGTAATAACCGAGTTCCTCTGAGTATTTGGTATTTAAAGTCGACTACAGTTGGGAAGAAGAAAATGTCTTTGAATTCTTTCCTTCATATTTTAATTTTAAAAGATATTGAAATTTTTAGCTATACTGAGACACTGGACAGCAAATTGTTTACATGCAAACATTCATACAAAGCATCATTTTTCTGTTTTCACGAAAACACATGTAAATGTATTTTTAAACAGAAACTAAACCTATTAGATACACTGTATGTAAAGTACAGATCAGATAAAGGTAAGATATACATATAATCCTTCACCAAACCAGTTACACTTCTATCAATGTAAGCTAAGTTCACAATGAGTTTAAACAGACAAAAGGGTTTTGGATTCCAATAAATGAGAGTCACTGCCAGACCACTGCCATGTTGGCTTGAAAGGTTCTGTTAAACATGGGTTTTAAAGGTTCTTTATATCATGTGGTACCTGAAAAAACCACACAAAAAACGACCTTATCTATATGCATATTTATAGTATAGATAAGGTTATTTCGTGTTTTCGCAAATTTTCGTCGTTTTTATTGTTAAAACGTCAGACTCCTGTGCAAACATCGATAGGAAACCATAATAGGAATGCATCAAATTTATCATTGATAATCCAGCGTTCGTAGTTAAAACTGTTTTGAGATGCTCCTTCTCTCATGTCAACTTACTTTAAGCCATTTTCCATAGGTTGGAAGCTTCTAGCTCCGTTGTATCTTTTATACTGTCTGCTGTTTTTCTTTCTCTGGCTTTTTGATCGATCCAATTGCATCTGTACAACCGGTTTTTTCACAAAACACATTTATTCTTCGTCCGCAACTTCGAGGTCAATCCTACGGATCATACCTCGAATGTATGCCCAATCCGGACCACTTCGGTTATTTACGATACAAGGATTGATCGAGAAGTTGAGAATGGATGGAAGTATTTTTTTTTTTTTTTTATCATAACTTCTCGTCCAATCCTATAATTAATCCACTCTTAGAAATAGCCGAGATAATCCGAATAGACTGGTGTTTCTTTTTTTGCGAAGAAATTTCCGGCGAACAAAATGTAGGATTTTTTTTGTACATTACTGCGCCGACATACATCCGAGGCATATTTTTGTCTCGTTGAAATAGCCGAGGACATTCCGATTGATTTATTCTTCTGGGATGTAGGTCTTCGTCAAACAGATATTTACATGGAATCATCAGCTTCTACGGTAGCAGCCGTAGCTGTTCGAATATATGTACTGGTTCCCTGCGTGCCTTTTATAGAACTCAAAAATGACGTCGCCACTTTTCAAATTTTAAAGTTTGATTTCGATTATCTATGTAAGCTCAAATATTTTGCATGTACTTTATGGGTCATAAAGTTGTGTTTTTACATGGACAACAATTTCCTACAGTATTTTTTCTTACTGCTATAAAATATTTATATATATTGTTTTAAATATCGGTGTCATAAGCACATGTAATGAATTTACCTTCTCAACTTTTACCTGTTGTCTTTCTTCTTAATATTCTTCATCATCAGTAATCACAAATGCAGACTTTAATTTCAAGCCAATAGAATTTTGCGGCGGAGCATGTTTTGTTTTTTTATCACAGATTTTTAGGAAGCGAGGTAACTAAAGACCACACACACATGCACACACATACATACTTACAAGATAGATCTGTATGACTTGTTTCTGGTGTTAATGACAACCTATAAGGGGAAAACAAACTACGAAAATCTGCACTGAAGTCAAGGAAATAAGACAAAAATAGGCGTAGTGTACCGAAATTAGAGAAAATAAGACGTGTATATTAGCGGTAGGCGCTAAATTACCTGAAATTGTCACAGGTGCACAGGTTTCAATAACGTGACTTTCTTGTTCCTTTCTTTGCCAATTACGTTTGATGTTTACTGTCATGACACAACTTTAAATTCTGTACAGTAATTACAAATATTTTTTAAAAATTTTTTTTAAAAAAAAGGTTGAAAGTCATATGTGTAGGTATGTAGGCATGTCACTTAGTATCGGATTAGAGTTTCAGGTTCTATTTACTTTTCTGCATATCTGAATGTTAATTACGTGAACATGAATAAATTAACCACATCGAGTAGTTTTGTACGTGATCAGCTAAGCACATCGAGTAGTTTTGTACGTGATCAGCTAAGCACATCGAGTAGTTTTGTACGTGATCAGCTAAGCACATCGAGTAGTTTTTGTACGTGATCATGAGTCTTATACGTCAATATTCAGGAATGGAGGAATTATAAACAAACTCAAACACACAATCGACTCCACACATCTGTTACTGAGTTTTCTCTTAACTTCAGCTTCAATGTGGTGGTCAAGTGGTAGAGAACGTATTCGTGCACGTAAATTGTCTATGATCCAATATTAAGTCGAAACAAGTACGAATAAACAATCCCTAACGTAGTCATCATCTGAAACACACAGGCAGAGGACATCTATTTATCAGGTGTTCAAATGCTATAGTCTGTATCAAACTGTGTTCTAATGGTATAGTCTATATCAAAACTGTAACTGTTGCTGGCATTAGATTCGTGCCAAGCAGTGGTGTACTGGCCATTGGGCATACCGAGACAAATCCCGGTGGGCCGCCGCAAAATAAATCCGTTTTTACCGGTGTTTTACTGGTGTGAGCAAAACCCCGGGCCTGTCCCGGCAGACCGCCGCATCGGTGGGCCGGTGGGCCGTCAAAAAAATCCGTTTTTACCGGTGTTTTACTGGTGTGAGCAAAACCCCGGGCCTGTCCATGCAGATAAGTCCAGGGCCGAGTTGCTTACCCAGTACACTCCTGGTGCCAAGACACGCTCAGTTCTCCTTTTAGTAGATTTAGGAGAGTGGAATTATTAATCATTATGAAAAGTAATCCCCCCCCCCCTCTGAGCAATTACCACTATTAACAGATATATGATTGTGCCTTATGAAATACTGGCAATCAAACCACGTGACGCTTGAAAACGGATGATATCAGTCCAGTACAGACAGAACGAATCTCCGTGGCCCTGGCTCCAGGCAACCTCCAGATACATTGATTGCTTCATACACTCTTTGTTGGCATCAATTCGACCAAGCTTATACGTGTCCTTCCAACCTATCGCCCCCCCCCCCCACTTGAACCCCCCCCCCCGTCCAAAATAAATTCACTGTAAATTACGCTTTAAAAAAAATCATCGATGATTATTCAACGCATATTCCTCACATGCGACTCAAAAGAGCACGAGCTTCTTGGCGGTGTAAATTGATAAGTGACTTAATAGGTGTGTTGGAGATCATGACGAATTCATTAATTATCTTATTTTACGTGAAGCATACTGCTTAAATAGACCTATACATATATTAAGAATAATTTGTTGGCTCTATATCAGAGATTTTGGTCAAAGAAGGCGTAGCCTAGTAGCATTAAGTACAGACAAGTCAGTCAGTTACACTATAATAATAATAATAGTTATAATAATAAGAAGAAGAACAACAACTACAATGATGATAATGATAATGAAGTATATAATACATGGAAAAGAATGACAAGAACTTCTAAACATGGAGGCATGACCTTGACCTAATTTTGTTAAATTTTAAAAACTGATTAAAATTAATCACCGGATCCGATTTAATACTCAAGAATCATTTTATACTTTATAAGTAAAAAGAGGCTAAAAAAGAAGAAATTAGGGTTACATTGTAATAAACAGTCCCCAGTTTTACTAAATACCGGAAATTATTTTTCCCAAATTGAGATTTTTCAATACTTTTATACTTGCTTGGTTGGCAACAATAATTAAATTACAGTCTTAATTGGCAACACTAATTAAATTAGAGTCTTAATTGGCAACAATAATTAAATTACAGTCTTAATTGGCAACAATAATTAAATTACAGTCTTAATTGGCAACAATAATTAAATTACAGTCTTAATTCCGGTATCTTACTTTCGTCCGCAAAAAGTTCTATTTCAGCTTTAAAGTTTGAATATTCTTCAGCTTAATTTTTTTTAAAGAAAAATCCGTTTCAAACCTACAATTTTCATCATTTTTTTCCTGAGAAAAAATGCAACATTTAATAATAATAATAATAATAATAATAATAATAATAATAATAATAATAATAATAATAAACACATACATAAAAAAAAATATGAATACAAATAATTTTTTTTTTAAATGTAGAAAGATAAAGAAGTACAATTTCAATATAGGGAAGATTACAGTAATTTAGTCAGACCGGTTTTTAGTGTGCCACACGATGAGAACAAACGTATCCCACAACACGCCTGCTTTTTCTTTTCCATTGATAATTTTCATACTGCCATACATTTTCCTTCCTTTTCTTGGCCCGTTTATTGATTTTTTTTTTTTTTTTTTTAAAATTTTTATTTTTGTATTTTTTTTCTCCGCAAAAAATGGGAAACGTTTTATTACCAACATTCCAGTATCTACTTTAAATGTAACTATTCTCCTTTAAATGTAACTATTCTCCTTTAAATGTAACTATTCTACTTTAAATGTAACTATTCTCCTTTAAATTTAACTATTCTCCTTTAAATGTAACTATTCTCTACTTTAAATGTAACTATTCTCTACTTTAAATGTAACTATTCTTTTCTTTAAATGTAACTATTCTCTACTTTAATTGTAACTATTCTCCTTTAAATGTAAATATTCTCTACTTTAAATGTAACTATTCTCCTTTAAATGTAACTATTCTCTACTTTAAATGTAACTATTCTCCTTTAAATGTAACTATTCTCCTTTAAATGTAACTATTCTCTCCTTTATATGTAACTATTCTCCTTTAAATGTAACTATTCTCCAATTTTCTGAATACATTTTTTATTTTTTAGGTATATATTTAAAAAAAAAAGTTTTATGAAACAAGAAACAAAAACATCACTACCATATATACTCGCATATATGTAGGATCCAACTGCAAACAACACAGTGTCTGATCTGCCGTTACATAATGCGTAGACAGTTTAGGGCAGGGGTGTCAAACTCATTTGCTATTGCGGGCCAGCCTTGATATAAATAATAATAGGCAAATAATACTACTACTACTACTACTAATAACAATACTACTACTACTAATAATAATAATAATAATAATAATACTAATAATAATAATAAATAATGAGTCTGGCGGGCAGTATGTTTGACACCCGTGGTTTAGGGTCTATGTTGTTTGTTTTACTTTCTAATCCTCACAAACTGCATAGACACAGCTCTGCCGGCAGATCTGGGTCTATTTTATTTGTTCTACTGATCAATCCTAACAAACTGCATAGACACAGCTCTGCAGATCTGGGTCGATGCAGTTCGTTTCACATAGTGGCTTAACCAGTTGAGTTGCAAATTCCTAATGAGGTAATTGTCAAACAAAGAGAGGCAACTCCCTCTAAATTCGTAGTATAGTATGAAGAGTTATTATTTGCACAATCAACAAATAGATTTGATATATTTCATAATAAAAGAAATACTGTATAAAACAACATTACAAGGTAGATTGTGTACATAAACGTATGCATGTATTAAGCCGTATTACGTAATTAAGGACATATTGCCAGTGCCGCCTTCTTCATTATCGTTCTGATAGTAATACAACACGGGTTAGCTTGGTGCAAACGTTTTCCAAAACACATGGGGTGAGGTGTTGAGTCCTGGGGTTCAAAGTTCTTCCATTGAAATACTGATGTTTGAGTACGGCTGACGTTACAATATGGTACGCGTCAAACCTGCAAGCACCAGTCCGATCATATAAGAATAGGCATGCCATGGTTGGTTTTATCCAGTAGTAGTAGTAGTATTAGTAGTGTAAGCAGTAATAGCGGCAGTAGTAATACTATCTGATGAGATACATGTAGTAGTCATCACCATTATTATCATCATTAAAAGAAGAAGAAAAAAGGAGCAAAGGGGGATAAAGAAATGCGAGTTTATATGAACTAAAATGATTGGGTTAGTAGTAGAACAACGGGTTTTCTCGAAATTTACACATTGCCATTGATTTTTAAAATGAATGCATATATAACGGTATCTAAGAGGTTTCAGAATGATATGTTTATAGCGTTTTTAATTCGGTTTGTGCTATAGTTTAAGTTTTAAATGGCCTCTCAAATCATATGTTTATAGCGTTTTTGATTCGGTTTGTGCTATAGTTTAAGTTTTAAATGGCCTCTCAAATCATATGTTTATAGCGTTTTTAATTCGGTTTGTGCTATATTTTAAGTTTTAAATGGCCTCTCAAATCATATGTTTATAGTGTTTTATAAGGGTGTTTTAGAGGCTCAAGAATAAGGTTTTAATGCTTGGATGGTTATCATCACCTGTAAAATATTCATCAAATAAATTTATTGAAAAATATATGGAATTATTTTTATATATTTAAAAAAGGTAGAGGGCAAAATGCATTATTGGCCCTATTTTTAAAAATCATTCAAATAAGAAATGTATATTTTCAAAATCTCCCAAACCCTAAAAATGCAATAAGCTAGAAAATATTATTATAATTTGTTAGTTCATCTCTTTATAGATCTTTTTATAAGAAATTCTCCAAAATCGATATATAAATAGATGAGCAGGCAAACTATTTAAAATATTTCTCTACCATATATACTTTTCAGAAGAAATCTTTGAAAATACTCTTGAAAATATATAACGGATTAAAACATCATTCTTTAGACCATTCAAGCACTAAAAAACTAATTTCCTGAACCTCTAAAAGACCATTATAAGTGCGTTAGTTTTAACAAATCAATGGAGCTGAAAAACACTATAAACATATGATTTGAGAGGCTATTCAACACATGAAATATAACAAACCGTATTGAAACGCTAAAAACAAATCATTTTTGAGCCTCTAAAACACCCTAATATATGCGTTAATTTTAAAAATCAACGGCAATGTGTAAATATTCAGAAAGCCCCCTTTCCAACTACTTGCGTTTCCACGAGACAATTAACCTCGTTCTCACCAGTGATTTTTCATTTTCCATTTACTTATTTATTTGAGAATATCAATCTTTTTGATTCCCTACTCCATCGAAAGAAATGCTCCCACCGAAATGGTAATATCCTAATGGAAAAATCGGTAGGCGAGGCATTTTGTTATGTTGCATCCAAAAGTTGGGAAAGGCGTTATTTTTTAGTTTATATTTGATTCAGGAAGGTTTTTTGTTGCAATTCTCAATCTTTACATTTTTTAGAATAAAACTTTTAAATCGGCACTATATGGCCATTATTGTGCTGATGTACCGCTAATATATCTCTCTCTCTCTCTCTGCTTGAACTCCATAAACTCCAAATTTTATCCTTACGAATTTACTGATAATGCCCAGTGATTAATTGAACTGTCAATCCCAAAATATTCACAAGTGCCCATAGGATTTCCAATGTAAAGTTGAGGGCAAAATCAATTTCAACATTTTTTACTAGAAATGCCATGTTCTATAGCGTCATCTGAAGATACGTGTACATAATGATATGAAATGTGTATTAGATACAATATAATGAGAATCATATAATTGAGAAAAGTTACGGCTTTTAAATTAGAACATGTTTTATATATATAATTATATGGTCATGTAAATAATACAGAAAATTAACTGTTTCAGTACGATATGATTACTTGTTTTCAAAGGAGATATTTATTTTCAGTAAGTATGAATATTCTATTTGAATTAATTAAAATAAAAATCTGAACAGTTATCTTATTGTCTGAATTTAAACGCTTTTTCTGTATCGGTTCATGTACATGTAACATCTTGTCTGAGTTTAAACGCTTTTCTGTATTGGTTGATATACATGTAACATCTTGTGCTGCGTGAGGATCAAGTAGAAAAATTATTTTCGGTTTTAATATTCAAACAAATGACTTTATGGATTCTGTAAAGTATGAAGCTACATTTTTAAATTAATAGGACTTCTAACCACTATAGATAATAATTATAATAACTATTACAATATTTCTGAATATTAAAGTATAACACAATTCACATTTGTTAAAAAGTTGTTATAAAAATATGTTGTATATTCAGAGAGAAAGATTAAGGGTGCACACAAAAAAAAAGTATTCCGATGCCGGGGATCGAACCCGGGCCGCCTGGGTGAAAACCAGGAATCCTAACCACTAGACCACATCGGAGTCGATGAAAATAAATCTGCATTAAAACTATCTAAATACAATCACTATTGCCACCTTGAAGGTGTTAATAACATTTATTCAATTATAATATTAATGTTTATATTATAATCATAATAGAAAGAAGAAAAAACTTTTGCATATGTTATATTCTTTCAATATAGAGCTAACATTGTTACAGGAGGCAAGATATTCTTTAAGATTTCTTTCTTTTCTGGACGGGACACACGTGACCACGTGGATGAGGGAAAATTATGACTTTATTCCATAACGGTCATATTTTTACCGCCATTTTCACAGTTATTTTACTTTAGATACGCTTATCTCATGTAGTAAGAGAATTAATATGTACACACACACACACACACACACACATATAGGCACATTGAAGATTGTTTAAAGAGCAAAATGCAACATTCAATTGAAAACAAAACAAACCAGGTACGAGTTTTAAAGATTGCTCCGTACACCATTTAGTGCCTCACAAAACTCCAGATAAGCAATATAAACCTGGAGGAATGGGCGCCGTGGTGGTCACCCCCCCCCCCTCCCCCGACACACGCACGTTTTCTATTGTATTGACCTCTTTCTTCCCATCCATGAACGCCAATATCTCGTGCTGGCCATACTCAATCGACTGGATCCATTATTTTTTTTTTTTTAATCCATGTATTTAGAAGAATCGTTTAAAGATAGAAACACACAATTCAAGTTGAAAATCCAGAGTTTTCACACTAGATTTAAAGGACGTACTCGGAGAAATTAGCGCCCTGACGTGATCGTGTTGTCGGCCTTCATAACCGTCATCCTCGACAACTTTCTTCCATTATATAATTGCTGGAGACCACCTTCTAGCTCACTATAATTTTTTCCTTTATCCCATTCAAAACTGTTACAATGCCTTATTCATCATATCCTAATAGATTTTTGACCTTGTTGCCTCCTTCTCTGTGCTGGAGCTTGACATCTGATCGTAATTCTTCCCAGTAACGGATTAATCATTTTGTTGCTACAAGGCACTATCAGGGTTGCGGCCCCCTCCCCCCCCCCCCCCAGCAGAAAACACCTATTTAAAAAAACAGATTTTCATACTTTAAACTCTGACGCCCCCTGATTTTTGCTTTCCTAGGCAGCTGCCTTGTCTGCTAATGTGATTCCCGCCACTGATTCTCCCGCGTCATTCATTATGGAACAGTAATAATTATAACAGATGTGTACAAGTGGATATTCCTTGCGACTGACGTTGGATATATCAAAGATGTGAGTAGATGGACAAATATTAATGTATCTTTTCCTGGTGAAGATGTCAAAACCTATCAGATAAACCTTGGCAGGGCCGTGTTTCACCATCTTAACTGTGCTCATGTTGCATGGACTTCTCTTAATAACCACGTGGCCATTTTTACGTAGGGTAGGGCCGATCACTGTATAGGAAATGTCTTAGAGGCTCCAGAATCAGCATTTTGACAATATTTCTCTTTTGTTTTTTTGTGGTTATTTTGTTTAAATTTCTTTCTTTTTTTCCTCGAGGCTTATATACTGAATACGGCTCTCTTTTTTTCCTTCTAATGTTTTTTTTCTTCTCCCCCTTATGATGTCCTATTCATCGAATTAGGCTTCATAATATTGTCATGATGTCAAAACCGTTTGTCTTTCTTGTCAATATAAACCTGTGTAGACGGTTGTAGCAATGCGGGAGTATATTTCACAATCTCGGTTGAATATTTGATGAGAAAGTATTACAGATGTATTGTGAAGCAATCGGCATCGATTGAATCGAGTCGATTAAATTCAATTTAATTTCTGTACTTCCCTGAAACGCTACATACCTATTTAAAAGACTTAGAGAATAATAATAAAACAACAACAACAACAACAACAACAAAACAGTGCTTTGAACATGGAAGTTTTTGAGAACAAAATTACTACAACAAAAGGCTCTGCTAAAAAAATATTGACAAAGAAACAAAAGCAGAAGATCTGGGTTATAAAAAAAAACATAAAAAAAACCCAACAATACTGAATATGGAATAATGGCTAAATAAATTACAGCAATAATTTTGGACAGATTTAATTAATTGATTGAGAGACGAATGACTATCAACTAAACATGCTGTCTATCTTCTTAGTGTTCTTCATCATCGGTGACCACATCTACATAATTTTCTTTTCATAACTATGTAGAACTCTGTTGTTTCGAACCATTTGAGGTGGAACCTTTTTTTAAAATGAAGATTTGTAGGAATCCATGCAACAAAAGACCACACACATGCACGCTCCCACGATATTGCAACTGTGTGTGTGTGTGTGTGTGTGTGTGTGTGTGTGTGAGGGGGGGGGGGGCAAAATGACAAAAAAGTTGCACATAATTGACGTAAATAAGATCAATTAAGTTCAGTGTAGAGAAATAATGCAGGATAAGGTAAATCTATTACATGTAGGCGCACAAGTTTACCAGAAAGTAGCACACACTAAGGTTCCCTAGTCCGAGTTTCCTCTGACCCTTCACACCCCATTTTTGATATTTGGACATTTATGTTGGGGTGTGGGGTTAGGGTTATAAATGTCCAAATATCAAAAATGCTGTGTGAAGGGTTCCCATACTTTGACTGGCCTCGTCCTTTCTTTCACAATTACTCTTGACGTTTTGCTGTCATGAAACTAGGCTTACATCAAATTTTCTACCGTAATTACAAACACTCGAGTGCAAAATAAAATATAAAGGTTAAAAGTCATATGGGAGAATTTTAGTAGGTACGTAGTCTTGTTACTTAGTGTCGGATAAGAGTTTCAGGTTCTATTTACTTTTCTGCATATTTCAATGTTAATTATGTAAAGATGAATAAATTAGCCACATCGAGTAGCTTTGTACGTGATCATGCGTCTTATACATCAATTCGGGTACGGGTGAATTTATAAACAAACCCGCACACGACCAACTTATTTACAAATCTGTTATTGAGATTTCTCTTAACTTCAACATCACTATCATTTGCGGTCAGGTAGTAGAGACCGTATTCGTGCACGTCAATTTTTGATGCTCGTATATAAAGTCGAAATAGTGCGAATAAACAATCTCCAACGCAGTCATGCTATTGAAACACATATAGGCCATGTACATGTATGATGCTATTGAAACACATATAGGCCATGTACATGTATGATGCTATTGAAACACATACAGGCCATGTACATGTACGATGCTATTGAAACACATATAGGCCATGTACATGTATGATGCTATTGAAACACATATACGCCATGGACATCTATTTAGGGTCATTCTGTTGAAACACGTATAGGCCATGGACATCTATTCGTCAGTTGTTACAATGCTACTGTCTGTATCAAACTGTAGCCGTGACTTGCAGTGAATAGATTCGAGCAATGACGCGATCACCTCTACTCAGAGTAGATTTAAGGGAGTGTGGAATTAATATTCATTATAAAAAGAAATGTTTTTTTCTTTTTCATTATAAAAAGATTTTATTTTATTTTGATTCAGTACTCGTGTATAATTCTGGTGCAACTGGACAAACCATAGACTATGATGTGATGTCGTGTAATGTGCAGGCAGATCAGGGTTTGTCTCGTTGGTTCTACTGATTAATCATAACAAACTGCATAGGCACAGCTCTGATGGCGCATCATGCGACGGTAGATCTGGATGTAGTATGTAGTTGAATCAGCCTTGTACGCAAGTATTCACGGTAATTTAAAGACACAACTTGAAAGCACTTCAATAATAAGACCATGCATACTGTGGGTGACTAGCACAATACTTAAGCATGTTTCACGTGTGTAGTTTAGCCAGTAGAGTTACTATGCAACTGGTTTGTCATACGAAGAGAGGTAACTCCGTCTAAATTTGATCTTTATTATGAAGAGTTATTTATTTCACTATCAAAACGTAGTTTTGATAAATTTTAACATGAAAAAAAAAAAAAAAAAATGCATAAAACTATGTTTTGAGATAGACTTCTGTGCATATACATGGAGTTGTATTAAGTAATTGTATGTAAGGACACGTTGCCAGATAGACTTCTGTGCATATACATGGAGTTGTATTGAAGGACACGTTGCCAGATAGACTTCTGTGCATATACATGGAGTTGTATTAAGTAATAGTACGTAAGGACGCGTTGCCAGATAGACTTCTGTGCATATACATGGAGTTCTATTAAGTAATAGTACGTAAGTAAGGTCATGCTGCCAGCTCCAACTTGTTCATTATCGTTTTGACAGTAATATAACGACCATACACGAGTTAGCTGTGTGCTAAAGTTTGGGAACCGCGGTAGGTCAGTTGGTAGAGCGCCGTAATCCAATAGTCGCAGGTTCGATATCCGTCCAGGCCAGCCTGGGTTGGCTGCCTCGGTGTATCCTTGGGAAAGACACTTAACTCTCACTTCTTCGGCATGATATATCCAAACATGTATTAAAATTGCCGTTAAAACCAGCAAAAGCAAAAGTGTGCAAATGTTTGCTGGAATACGAGGGGGTTGAAAAACTTTCCCAGTGGAGAAAATATATGATCGTTATGTTGACATGTTCAATTATTAAATGCAAACAGCATGACCTTAAGTCTAAGCGAAAGGAGTTTTTATGCACGTAACGACATGTATTAAAACAGCACACGAAATTCCGATGTTTGACATCATAATTAGGTAAGAATAGGCATGTGATTGTTGGTTTTACACTGTAGTAGAAGGAATAGTAGAGGCAGAGGTATACGCACATGTAGAAGTCGTCATCATTATTGTCATCATTAAAGAAGAAGAAGGAGAGGAGGATAAAGAAATACAAATTTGGATAAACTAAAATTCTTGTATTTTCATCAGGACAATAATTCTCTTCCTCACAAGGGAGTTTTCCATTTGCTTTAAAAAAAACGTCAATGTTTTTTATTTCCTACTCAATCCAATAAATGTTATCCAAAAATGGAAAAATCTGAATGTGAATCACTGCATGTTATATAACATTCGTAAGTTTGATAAGGTGTTGTTAATTAGTTTATAATTGCTTGAGGAAGAATTTACGTTACTTCAGCTTTTTTTTTTTTTTGGTTCCAATTCTGTATCTTTAGATTTCTTAGAACTTAACTTTTAATTGGTACTATATACCAGTATTGTGCTGACGTGCCGTTAAACAACCATAGGTTTGTTCGGTAATCAAATTCAATATTTATGAGTATCACTTGTACAACACAACTCACGTTTCTTAGATTTAGAGGTATTATTTAAATATTGGTTGTACTTTTAATATTAAGTTAGAGATGAAAATTGAGAGAGCGAGAGAAAGAGAAGTTAAAGGGGTGCTTGAAAAAATATTCCGATGCTGCGAATTGAACCCGGGCCGCCTGGGTGAAAACCAAGAAACCTTTTTTTTGGAATTCATCTAGATTATGTTGATGTATATATACACAACAAAAATTAGAGTCATGTATAGTCATCTTTAAATTTCTCCTGTTGACACAAGTTCTCCTTTGTATCAAATGCTGAGAACGACTTTTTGATAATACTTCCACCTTTTTCAAGCTATTATTCCATTAAAAAACATATATGAAAAAATGCAATGTTGTATGTTTAGTGTTAAAAGAGAAATCCAACACTGCATTAAATGAAACTGCTTGCGCCTATGCAGTTTGTTATGATTAATCAGTTGAACAAACGAGACAAACCCTGATCTGCCTGCACATTACACGACATCACATCATAGTCTATGGTTTGTCCAGTTGCACCAGAATTATACACGAGTATGCCAGCTGACCACAAATGATAGTGATGTTGAAGTTAAGAGAAATCTCAATAACAGATTTGTAAATAAGTTGGTCGTGTGCGGGTTTGTTTATAGATTCACCCATACTCGAATTGACGTATAAGACGCATGATCACGTACAAAGCTACTCGATGTGGCTAATTTATTCATTTTCACATTTAATAACATTAAATAGAACCTGAAACACTAACCCGACACTAAGTAACAAGACTACGTACCTACTAAAATTCTCCCATATGACTTTCAACCTTTATATTTTATTTTGCTCTCGAGTGTTTGTAATTATTGTACAAAATTTGATGTAGTTTCATGACAGCAAAACGTCAAGAGTAAGTGTGAAAGAAAGGACGAGGAAAGTCAAAGTATGGGAACCTTAGTGTCTTAGTGTTACTTTCTGGTAAACTTGTGCTCCTACCTGTAATAGGTGGACCTTATCCTGTCTTATTTTCTCTACACTGAACCTAATGTATCTTATTTACGTCAATTATGTGCAACCTTTTGTCATTTTGTCTCCCCCCCCACACACATACAGTTGCAAGATCGTGGGAGCGTGCATGTGTTTGGTCTTTGTTGCATCACTTCCTACAAATCTTCATTTAAAAAAAAAAGGTTCCGCCTCAAATGCTTCGAAACAATAGAATTGTACATTGTTATGAAAAGAAAATTCTGCCGATGTGGTCATCGATGATGAAGAACACTAAGAAGAAAGACAATATGTATAGTTGATAGCCATTCGTCTCTCAATCATTTATTGAAATCTGGCCAAAATTATTACTGTAATTAATTCAGCAATTATTCCATATTCAATGTTGCTGTTTTTTATTTGTTTTGTTTTATAACCCCGATTTTCTGCTTTTGTTTCTTTGTCAATATTTTATTTTAGCAGAGCCTTTTGTTGCAAGTTTGTTTCTGCAAAACTTCCATGTTCAAAATATCGAGAGGAAAGTCCAACGGATTTGACATCATAACAGAATTATGAAGCCTAACTCAATGAAAAGGACATCATAAGGGAACAAAATTAGAAGGAAAAAAGAGAGCTGTATTCAGTATATAAGCCTCGTGAAAAAGATAGAAATTTAAACAACACAACAACAAAAAATAAAAGAGGGAGATTCTCAAAATGCTGATTCTGGAGCCTCTAAGACCTTTCCTATGCAGTGCTCGGCCCTACGTAAAAAGAGCCACGTGATAATTAAGATTAGTCCATGCAACATTGCGGACATGAGCACAGCAAAGACGGTGAAACACGGTCATGCCAAGGTTTATCTGATAGGTTTTGACATCTTTACCAGGAAAAGACGAATATTTGTCCATCCACTCACATCTTTGATATATCCAACGTCAGTCGCAAGGAATATCCACTGGTACACATCTGTTATAATTATTACTGTTTCATAATGAATGACGCGCGACAATTACGATCAGACCCCAAGCTACCGGACGGAGAAGGAGGCAACAAAGATCTGCTAAGAAATGATGAAGAAGTTATTGTAACGGTTTTTAATGGGATACACGAAAAATTATAGTGAGTTTGAAGGTGGTCTCCAGCAAGTATATAGTGAGGAAAGTGGTCGAGGATAAGGGTTATGAAGGCCAACCACACGATCACGTTAGGACGCAAATTTCTCTCAGTAGACCCTTTAAAACTAGCGTGAACATCTAGATTTTCAACTTGAAAGTTGTGTTTCGATCTTTAAGCGATCATTTTAAATATATGGATCCAGGGCCGGATTAAGACCTTTAGAGAGCACTGAAAGGATTCTGGTGCCCCCCCCCCCCCCCCCCATGTAATTTTAAAACAAACCCCGTAATTTCTCATTTATTTTGGTGCCCTTGCTTTGCTGGTGCCCTAAGCACGTGCTTAGTCTGCCTATTGGGTAATCCAGCACAGCATGGGTCTTACAAAAATAAAAAAATAAATGGGAGCAAGTAATCGAGTAGGACCAGCAAGAGGTAGTGGGGATCATGGAGTGTAAGAAAGCAGCCAATAAAGTAGAAACTAGCGGTGGGGGGGGGGGGGGGGGGATGACCAACTGTGAGGTTTACAGCACGACGGCCATTCCTCTGTATTTATAGTATTTGTCTGGAGTTTTGTGAAGCATTCAATGGTATACGGAACAATCTTGAAAACAAAAAAACATTCGAGCTTTTGTTTTGTTTTTATTTTGTTTTCAATTTGATGTTGCGTTTTGCTTTTCAAACAACGTTCAATGTGCCAATATTATATATATATATATATATATATATATATATATATATATATATATATAT